>SNQJ01S0023524.1:111543-128154 GCA_010110895.2 Picea sitchensis | reverse complement strand
TATTATTCTCGTTTGTTGGGGGGTAGGGGGAGGGTTGCCAAAATCTTTATCTAGATTAGATTTTTTTTCAAGTAGGAGAAAAGGGAAGGTCCTACTAACCCTTTCTGTAGATTAGTATTTTCATATAGGGGAAACTTGAAGAAGGGTCGACCAACCCTTCATCAATTCTCATCAAGGGGGCTCTTTAGAAAGGGTTAGTTGATCCTTATTCAATATTGTATGTATTTTTCTAGAGGGGAAGGGTTAGAAAACATTTCCTCTAGATTAATAATCTCAGACAGTGTCACTCGAACCTTCTTCAGTCTTATCATTCTCATTAAGGGTTATCACAAGAAAGGGTTGGTCATCCATTTTTAATATTGTAGGTTTTTCATCAAGGGGAATAACAAGGAAAGGTTGACCCGCCCTTCATCTATATTAATATTATTTTAAAGGGGGAGCATGAAGAATGGTCATGCAACCCTTCTTCAAGCCTAATATTCTCTTCAAAAGAGATCATGGTAAAGTGTCGATCAACCCTTCTTCAAGTTGGTAGATTTGTTGTCACATGAAATTTAGAAGAAGGGTTAGTTGACCCTTCCTTTAGATTAATCCTCATCAAGAGATAATACTCTTCCTCTAGATTGATGTTTTTTATAAGGGGTACCTTTAAGAAGGGTTAGATGATCCTTATTTAGTCTTATAATTAGCATGACTTGACTTTTAATGAGACATCTTGAGTGGCTTGATAATATCTCAATGATATTGGATGTGTTTATATGGAAGGCCAATTGTGCTCCATGAAATCATTTTTCTCCTAGGAGATCACGAGGAAGGGTTGATTGACCCTTACCACTTTACCTTATAAATATAAATAGGATGAAAAGGTCAATTGATTTGAACTTAGATAATGTTTTAGTTACATATTATACTTTTTTCATTGATTTTATACATGATATGTTATGCTTATCTTGAAAATGTTTTTATATCAATTTATTCCATTTTTCAAAAATATTGTTCAACTGATGATAGGTGAAAAATGTCAAGGCTTGTCACTCTCATCCAATGCAAGGAGATTATGTTTCTTCAAGTAGTAGTGGACAACAACATTTGAGATTTAACAAATGAATGGTATGTTGATTTAGATGAACCACCCAACTTCTACATAGATTATATATTTCTGAAGTGGATGGAAGCACTATTACCCCTATTAGCATGGTCATGTCTACAGATGAAATCAATGAAGACATATTTCATGTCCAAATCAAGGTACTTGAGAACAACACTTGTTTTCTGCTACAAATGGAGCTTCATGTTAGTAAGTATCATCCATATCTAATGAAAAGTGACTTCATCCATGATAGATATCTTCTGTGAATCAAGGCATTTGAAAATGATATTTTGGCTTTCTTTAAAAATGGTTTGTGACAAAAAAAAAACATCTTATGTATTACATTTGATGAATATGATGAATAAGATCACTATTAATAATCATGAAAATATTTTAACATTTCTTGTAAGATCTTGTAACATAAGTTTACAAAAAGATATTAGTATGTCTACTTTCAAGTCCTTAGTCATTCAAAGGTGACGATGCAAAATACTAATAAAAGTTATGAGAAATTAAAAAGTAATCACAAGGGTATTTAATGAGAAAAATTCTCCATTGATGTTAATAGGTGTTTTATTGCACCTCTCAATAACAAAATATGGCAAAGCAAGTTTTTTCATTATCCAAAAACTTATCAACAAGAATTAGAGAGGTCATTATGATGCCTTTCGACAAAGTGACCAACTAAATTTATATATCTTAGATGGGAAACATATTATTTTTGCTCAAAAGGAGATATTAAAATAAAAATCAAGTCATTCCATATTTTGGTACAGTAATGCTCATTTGCTTCATTTTGATGTGCCATGAAGCACTATTACTAAAATACACAAACAACAAAATATATCTAACAAGAAATTGGCTAACGCTTCCTTCATGATAAAGTCATGAAAGAAAAGGAGAAATGGATATACTAATAGGTCAAGCCACTTGGGGAAGGGACGCATTGGCTCAAAAGAGTCGTAGGTATAAATCTTATTTTGTATAGTTATTCTTCACCATGATATAATTTGGTGTATACTTTTAATTTATTTTTAACTCTTAAAATTTGTTATTTTTCATAGTTTCCAAAGTGAATGTTTGGATATTTCTGACGTTTTGAACAGGGGAAACCTAAAAGATAAGTTGACTCTTGTCTTGATATTGGACGCTTTATGGAAAAAATGGTGGACACACTTTGAAAATTTATTTTTAACTCTTAAAATTTGTTATTTTTCATAGTTTCCAAAGTGAATGTTTGGATATTTTTGACGTTTTGAACAAGGGAAACCTAAAAGATAAGTTGACTCTTGTCTTGATATTGGACGCTTTATGGAAAAAATGGTGGACACACTTTGAAATTTATAAAAATGGTTCATTGGCATGTTCTCATAATAGCATCAAGCAAGATGAATTCATTCAGAATCGTACAAAATAATATGGATTTAACTTTATTAAACCATTGCATGATATGGATCAATACTAGATTTGGGTACAAATATCGACATTGTATCGATGTGTATGTTGATGCAAATGAGACAAAATACATAAAATTAAAGTGTCAATAAGTGTTCATCGCATTCTCGACCTATCATTATAATCATACATTTTTTAAAATACATTTAGTGACACATGGGCGTGTTTGAATCCTTTTTGTGATCTTTATTTACAATGGAAGTCCAATGGACATTCGTCAAAACTCTAACATTTCTTAGTGCCACATGTCAAGTTTAGTTGTTTTTGTGGTCTCATAATGCCATAATTGAAACATTTTAGTGATAGCCTAGTGTGATCCAGGTGGATATCGGTGTCCACCCACCTATTCCACTGGCTCAAAATATAGTTTTCCACCTTGGCATTTTTTCTATGGTTTTTCGGGTCCTGAACTTTTGGGGCCATTTTGAGGCCCTAAACGATGTTTTTTTGACATTGTGGGGCCTAGGAGATAGTATTAGGTCATAGGCTCTCGCCTAGGCCTAGTTGAAATGTGTTCTTCTTGGCTAGACCTTTCCAATGATCTATCGTGTGCCCCAAACGGAGATCATATGCAAAAGTTACGCCGTCGATAAGTTGACGTATCAACTACCCCCATCAAGGCCCACAAACCTTTTGGCGTTTCATCTTTTGGGGTTAGGGTTTCGATGTTTAGGGTTTTCTTATTTATGCTTTATGTTAAAAAGGCCTTTAGAGCCTCATTCTAAACATCTTCTTGTGAATGAGCATAGTTGTCACATCTCTTCTCAGAGATAAGTTGTCACCATTCTAGTGAGTTCATTTACTCTATATTTTCACAGTTTATTTACATTTCTCTCATTAATAAAAATTGTGTATGATTATGTCTCTGTGTTTCTTGCAATATCTCTATATATTTCCTTGTTATATCGTTTCATTCATTTCATTCTCAACAAAATCCAGATCATAATGCTTCAAAACCAACATCTCTAAGTGCCATGTGTCAAGTTCCAATTCTTTATGTGGTCCCTTAATGTCATAATTGTAATGTTTTAGTGACAACCTAGTGTCCTAAGACCAACGTTTTAGCAACATAAATGTAAAAATCATTGACATTGAATGTATTGAGATATAATACCAACAATCCCATTATAGTGACGACGTCCCTAGCGAGTTGATAAGGCATCATAATTCTAATGTAAAAGGTTTTTATTTATTTTTTTAATGAAGGTTTCTGCTTTGATCTTACCACTGGGATCAATTCTCATTCAAAACAATCTCTATTTTGTATATCTCTACATTATCGCATGGGTCATCAAATATGACACCATCCCTTTTCATTTCCTCTATCACCAAAAGCACTTTATCTAATTGGTCATTCTCCATATAGCGAAGCGCATTTGTGGAAAATCCCAACTCCTTCAGTTTTTCCATGATAACCCCTTTTTTTTCAACCAAGTGGTACTTTACATAGAAATTCAAAAGTGTCAAGTAACCCAAGTGGATAGCATGGTCATCGAAAGAGAAAGTAAACTTTTTAAATTAGAGAAACCTGCAACCCAAACCAATAAATTAGAGAAACATTATGTAAGCAAACAAGACTAAATTTGGGAGTAATTCAAACATAATATGGCATGTTTAAAAATAGATATTGCGTCTATATTATAAATAACATAAAAAAATTCACCTGATATTATTTCTCCAATTCATGCTAAAGGCCATAATTTCATAGGATAAAATAGAATATTAATAATATTGATTGGCCTCTCTCTAAAGGAAATGATAGGGCATTATAGAAATTTTACTCATGGGTTTAATCTGAACAATTTATCTCTATGCTACTATTCTCCTAACAACACAACCTCCTAAATTTCATGAAACCTAAAAGGAATTGCTAATATTTTAATTTCACATGTTCTTTCTGACCACAATAAAGTCATTTATCAAGATTCAGCTATAAAAAAATCTATTTTCTACTTGACCTATAACGATAAAGTAATTCTTAAAAATGATAGAAAGACACAATATCAAACTACAAGTTGATCCTAAAGAAATTACCATAAAATTGTATTTTTGTTGTTACTTTACTTAAGGATGACAGAAGTGAAGTTTGAAATAATTATTAGGTTGTTTATTCCAACTTGACTTTATCTTCCCTACTAGAATTGGGGATTGGAGCTCACTCTTTATACATTGTTGTAAAAATGTGTTTATTGTTCTGCAAGAAGATGCCAATGATTCTCTCTTCATCTCTTTGGGGAAATGTAAAGTAAATTTTGGACCTGATATTAGATACAACCATTTAGAGATGGGGTACCTTATGCTAATGAACCTGGCATTCCCCATCCCCCCATGACACTCCCTAAAATTTGGGGGTGTCTCCACGTGTGCCCCAAGTGATTTTTCTCTCTCCCACATCCCCAAATCCCATAAACTTGGTGCAACATTGCTTAAAATATAAGATTGAAAATCATGTTATCTTTATCATAGTAATTCCTTTTAATTGTCAAAATATGACTAAAACCCAATTAATAATGCAAAGCCAATACTGTCATGATGATATCCATAACCAGAAACCCACCTTAAAAACTTGTATAACATATTTAAATGTAAATATTGATTTTTATGAACATGCATCCCAACATGGATTGTTATGATCTTAAAAAAAGATAGAATTTACATCTCAAACTAGCATTCAACAACCTACCTTCAAAAGAAGAATTTGTGGTGGCATAGGATTCTCAGTTAAGATGGTAATAATAGTTCAAGGCTTGTTCACCTATATTATTGTCAATACTATGCATCTCCAACCATGCCACTTAAAGTAGTCAATTACATGTCAATGGATAGAAGAATCCAACATTAACTGATAACAAGAACGTCCATAAACATCCTCCTTAAAAATGAAGACTAATATTTACACTAATAAAAATCTATTAATAGTAAGAATACTACAATGTTGTAGTTTAGAAATATCAATACCGCATCATTAGTTTAACAATTCCTTTTACAATTAATCTTATATTTAGTTTGAATCCCATGGTATAAGAAATGCTCCCATTTTCACAACTTTGAATATTATAATGGTAATTATAAATTTATAACATTAATCTAGATATGTTAATAGTAAGCATACTACAATGTCGTACTTTAGAAATATCAATATTTCGTCATGAGTTTAGCAATTCCTTTCACAATTAATCTTGTATTTAGTTTGAAGTTCATGATATAAGAAATTCTCCCATTTTCACAACTTTAAATTCTAGAAAACTAACTATAACACTTAACACAAAATGCGTCAACAAACTTTAGACCAAATTGTGATTCAAATTGCGTGTTGTCACATCCCCACGATGTGTCTGCCTTAATCTTGTGATCGTGCACCTCTTGAGGGTGTGTGACATCATGATGTTTCTCACTTTGATGATTGGCAACACCAAGGATACTTCATCCATACTATGCCTCTTCACCTAGAACATACCCATACTTTTTTCTAGGATACAGGTGATTCACACTCCTAGTCTGGTGCAACTCTCTTATATACTTAGAAAATTTGTTAACAGCTTAACACTTATTCATTTAACCATACATCCATGAACATGAGAAAAAAAGAGAACACTTTCAAAATAGACAAGAGATACACAGATATAGTGCAAGTGATACAAACATTCTTAACACCCGGCTAAGTCTTAATATTGTGAAAAAATTGCAATATGAGAACTATAAACTCGGTTTACAACTTGGCAGAGTCGCATGACTTGCCTCACCTCACCAAGACACTCATACACAGATTCGTCACACCAAGTCTCATTCATCGCAACCACTTTCGCAACTCCTGCAGTGCACCTCCACCATAGACTCATTGTCTCTTCTTTATCACAAGACTTTGCACAGACCTTCGGTTCTATCTCATAGCATTCTCACTCATACTTATGACAAGACTTCTCCAAACTCAGCCCAAAAGGAGGTTGCCCCATCTATGTCCACAGAATCACCCCAAGGCATCACAAGTCCTCCCATATGGAGCAAATTGGCTCCTTGAGGGATCTCTCCTTTCTTCATCCAAGTCTCCCCCAAAATCGCAAAGTTGATCTTGCTCTCCTTATTTTTCAAATATTTCTCCCTTGGTTGTGTGCCCTTGTTCTCTTATACAGACTCCAAAGGTCATCATCATGAATTGTCATGTTGTTTGGGTGTGTCACACCCCTTAGTGAACCGTCATGCCCAAATGAATTAGCGTGCCCCTTCATGGACCCAGTGCGCCCAAACAAACCTATGTGCTCGTCAACCTTTGTGTCTCTTAGGATCGGTGCACACCAACCTTGGGTGTGTTCCTCATGTTGACACACCCCAACGTGTTTTTTACGCCCTTCCTCTTGGTCACTTATGTTAGCACTAGAAGTCACCCTCTGATTGCATAGAGGGTAAGCCCAGTACCAATCAGTTTATACAACAAATTTAAATGAGTTTTAGGTTATCAAATGGAGAGGACTCAATGATAATAACATTCTAACTCAGAAATCTGGACTAGCATGCATAAGCAATTGAGGTCTGGAATCAACTTCAGTCAGTAAGTTGGAGTAAGGGTGAACAGAGGGAAGACTTTGGTGAGGAGAGTGTAGAGCTCTGATGTGGATGTCAGATCTTCCAGCAGCCTAAGGAGGAAAAACTTAAACGCAAGATCCTCTTGAATTCAAATCTCAAAGAAACTGAAAAAAATTATAACAACACTATAATCAAACATTCATCATAATACAGTCACAACAATCCATGTGAATCAGTCAATCATGAACTCTCTCAGTATCAGAGGCAAATAAGATGGAGCAAGAAAACTGACTAAGATTAACCAAGAAGTCTCAAGAACAAATACATAACCAAAGAACCAGTGTTCTTCATAAAAATATTACAATAGCAGGGAGCCTAGCTCAACCATTCGACCTTAACAAAATATCCAAACTGTCTATAAATAACCAAAAATGTTGCAACCACCAAGAGTGTGATCGGACCACTTCCTTCAAAGCCTTCAGTTGGCACCTGCTTTGTCAAATTGTGCAGGTTTTCTCATGTCAGACGCGATCCAGGCACATTTATGTGCTTTATGGAAAAAATTGGCCATAAGGAAGCTTCAGATCGTCAGTGTGCCTTCATGGCTGCGCTCTACAACGCTTTCCATTTATGGGGTGAGATGAGGTCTCAATTGTCGCCCCCAATCTTCAATGTTTACCTTCATTAGGATCAAGACAGGGCTTGACACTCATGAATGTTTCCAGGCGGTGCCATACGAATTTTTCAAGTCAATCTCAACGTCTCGAGGCTAAGCAGATCTTCTTATGTGACCAATACGGATGCTTTCAGTCTTTGGCACATCTCCTCTCCATCGCTCCATCTTCAATGTGACCTAGGGCCATGAACATAAGCAATTACGTGATTGTCGGCACAACCAAGGGTGGTTTGAAACCAAACCTCTTTTGTCCCCACAATTCACCATGAACCGCCATCCGTCCCTTTCCAAAAACCACGGTTTTGATTGTGGCCCACCCTTGAAATTTTAAAATGTGCGCACCTTCCGACCCCGCAATGGAGTGTGACCGTTGATCTTGTGATCTAAGATGAGGCTTCCTGATCAACGATCCATCTCTGGTGCTTTATATTGACGGATCGGATCTTCCCTCTTCGAATCAACGACTGAGATCTGTTTCACAGATCGACCTTCGGGAATTTCAATTCTCAAACCGCATTTTCCTCTAAGAAAAAACTCCAGAGCTAAGGATCTAATGACACATGGATCTGGCTGATCAATGGCTCAGATCCATTTTGGGCCTTAGGGACTTTGGCCCTTCGGGATTTCTAATCACTTCTCATTTCAAATCTCTCGAAGCTCATTTCCCGAAGGCTTGGATCAACTTTCATTTGTCGCCTTTAATATCAACGGCTCGTATTCACTTAAGGCCTTTTGTTCTGGCGCTATACTTCATGCAAGTTTGCACTCCCGAATGTCCGTGAGCTGCTGATTTGGAATGTTCCTGGAATCTTTGTCGCTAAAAGATTAAAATTGTCTCTTGCTTATGCTTCAATATCGAAACAGACTGTTTAAGAAAGCTGCACTATGTGTTCATGGTTGTGACCTGCACGATCAAGGATTTGGATGATTGGCTGTGAGCTAAGAAAACAGGGAGACCAGGGATAAATTACAAACTTAGGTAGAAACCACAAACCCACAGGACTCTAACAAGTTCATGTGATAACATCTTCATGCTTGGGAAAGCCCCTTGGCGTGTTTGTGTGCCCACTTTCCCAACCAGTGTGAATCTTGGGTGTTGAAGCAACCCCAAATTATATCTCCTTGAGGACTTGGGTGAGGGTCTTCACACCTTTTTGGTTGAATAGAATACATCCTCCCCCACCTCAAGTCATTGTCATCCCTAGCAACATCCACAAAATCAACGATCTCCAAGTCTCCACCAAAAAGCATGCCCCCATCACAACTAATTATGCAGGAAACCCCAAGTTTCATGTCAACTACAAATCCCAAATTATGCCAAAGTGGAAACCTCAAGTTTCCTTGGGAAGTGGAAACCACAAGTTTCCAACTTGCACTGCAATCATCTGCAACGTGTGAAACCATCCATGTTTCTCTCTGCCCAAAGTTGTGTGCAACAAAATTGTTTGCTACGATGGAAAGACGTCTCTTCCCCAACTATGTCTGCAATGTTCAATTTGCCACTGTCTTGTTGCGACAATTGCTCTCTGATTTGTTGCTACTACTACCTCAACCACTACTACAACCTCATGAAAAATATCTAAGTGTTGAATTGTTGTGAACTTGTTGTTTCTTCAATACTTCAACCAAATCTGTCATGTCTTCACACAATGCTAGCCTCAAGTCATGTACTAGTTGGGTAGATAGTCCAAATGTCGTGTCTAGTTCTTGAAATGTGTATCTCCATGCCTGAAATTTTCTTTTATGTATGCATCTTTGTCACTCCATCCAACTCCAAAGACTTTAAAGGCAAGTGTCCACCCTTGCCTCACTACCACTACCATCGACCAATCTTCGTCAAGGAGGACCAATCTTCGTCAAGGAGGTCCTCCATAATGAGTAAGTGTTGCACTTTTAACCTACTGATGTGTTCATACTTTTACCTCTTAGTCATGCTCTCCTGCAATAAATCTCCAAGTGTTGAACTATCATGTTCGTTTCTATGGAATGCACAGCATGCCCAAAGCTTGGTTATTTCCTTCTGAAATCGATTCCATCCGCACAACACCCTCAAACCAAGGAAAGGTCACCCATCACCTTGCTTCACTATGAAGTCACCCCAAACCAAAGTCATCCACGACACCTTGACTCCACTACCCACATCAAGGAATAGTTAGCCAATCTTCTACACACAGTCTGCATCACATCCAAATATGTGAAGAGTGAAGGGAATTCTTTGTGCACCTAATCTTTCACAAGTGACATATTTCACCAAAGCATGCATTTTTTTCCATAGAAGATAATTCTTAATCCTAAATATTCAAATAATTCAATATGATGAGGCAAAGAGGAGATATTACAATTATGGAGGTCATCAAAAATAATCATGAAAAAGACGCCAAATATCAACTAGATCAGAAACCAAAATGGGAATACATAAATGAGACTATATTTTGTATCAATGATTGAGCTGGTGACAATCTCGGTTGATTAATTCTAAAAATATTGCAAAGGAATTTGAGTAGCCAAATGTAGATTAACACTTCCCTAATTTTCTTTCATTAAAGAGAAAACTCTTGAGTTTTTGGTTGCATGAGCCATTTTCCAACTTGCATAACAGAAAAGAATCTTGTGTTTAGCTATTTGACAGTTTGGGAAAAGTTCTTCCTTTAAATAACTAGTTTATTGAAATTAAATTAGACTAAAAAGAAAAGAAAAAAAGACCAATATTAAAACTAATCCTAACCAAATCATGCTAAACTATTATAAACTTAAACTATATTGGTTTTCATAAAACTTATGTAAAAGAATAACGTTGTAGTCATTCAAGTATTCATCTTTCGTTCATCTAGCCAAATCTCATGGCCTTCTTCCTGAGTAATAAACACTGTGTGTTTTCCCATAATATTACCTTCGAGAAGAGACTTAGTGTCGTTGATGGTTGTAATATTTGAATCCCCTAGACACATCATCTTTTTCCTGGAAACAAAATCAATCAAATTAAACAATTAGAACCATAAAACTTTAATTCCATCTATCTTCTAAAGATACGAGTCCACCACCAATCCTTTGTCATGCTTACAAGATAAATGAAAATATGATTCAAAAATCACCATCATTGCACACCAAGGTTTGTATTTCCTCTTGTCATTAACGGTAATAATGTGAAACCTATGTATGATTATCTTCAACCTCGGGAGAGGCAAGAGGAAATCACGATGGAAATGATAGAAATTAAGACACTATGATAAGGTACAAATAATCTCATCTCATATTCTAGATTGATTGATTCCCCCATCATCAATGAAAGATAAAACTAGAAACCATAAATGAATTAAATGACCAAAGCCTGATTTCTAATGAGTCGATGTTTGGCATGATGGGAAAATCCATGAGACTGATATCATAAAGTTTCCAAGAGTGTTCCAAGCAGACAAATTATGAGTTTCACTTCCTTGAGCTTACATATCACATATAATATGAGAGGATGAAAATTCAATGAGTATGCAACCTGTCTCTCTATTGGATAGGTTTTCCTTCCAAGAAAACCAACAAGATCGTGAGCAAGAGAGATCAAATGAAAATAATCCATACAAGATTATCCTTCCAAGTTATGAATAAACCTACGCTCTTTTTGGTGTTATAGGTTCAGATTCAGGGAATGCTGAAAAATACAGTCCAATAGATTCATGAGTTATACTCACAAGAAATTCACATCTTGAAAACTTGTCACCATGGCTAAGGTCAAAACAGATGTTGAAAACTCAAAATTTAGAATCTTAGAAGTTGTATTGACATTTTACACCAAGGTGTTTACAACCCCCAAGCATTTGAATGATTTCCACATTGAAATAAGAGGACAATACTAAGCCATGATAAAAATCAGATTATTCAAGAATGTAACTAGGATGAGTGACTCAAAATTAGCAATCCCGAAAACTGCTTTCCAAGAAAATATTAGATCTAAAATCCTCATTGATTGGCAGGACCATGATTAAATCTTCAATCGGTCATTGGATTAGTAAATGAAATGATTGATCCCAGGAAATTTTCTGAAAGAGATTCCAGCAAGAAGATTCATAGAATCGTATTGTCCATAATGTAAAAATATGCTTCCAGACAGTCTGAAAAAATATCCCTTGTTGTTACATATAAGAAGAAACTTAGATTCAGCAAGTTGCAAGATTATTATACATACCCATATTCAAATGAATGACTCAATAGAGAAAGAGATATGTATAGCCAAAAGCCCAAAAATTAAAACTAAAGGTGATAAAAGGAAATAACTAAAAACCAAAATTAGTTAAGCTCATTATGCTAAGAAAATTCTATACAGAAAATTAGGTTGGTTGAAAGTAATTAAAGAAAGCAGTGCTTGGGAAAGCATCCACCAACATAACTCCAAAAATAATCACCCGAATGAATTAAAGGGAGTTGAAGTGGATTGAATTTCAGATGGGAAGAAAATTAACACTCAAACTTCCATTTGTTGTGTATGGGACAGCAAGATCAAAACTTAAAATAAATTAAATCAAGAAAAATATTCCAATTAGAATCATGTTCATATGAAGATTGAACACTTTTGAGTGCTCATTTTCATCCCAGGAGGAACTAAATAGTATCATTTATATAAAAGATTCCACTTGTTAGATGACAAATTACTTGAAAAATGTTTGACATGGTGAACAATGAATAGAGTTAGTAATCTAAAAATTCTACTCAACACATAGAAAGTTTTGGGAATGAAATAAAACATTTTTTTCCATATCAAAATTATTTTTTTATTCAAAAATCCATTCAAGGGAAAAAATTAGCATGCAATCCTTCTATTTCTTTCCACCTCTATTGATAAATCCATTTATTGATCAGTCAACAGTAATAAAAAGAAATGGAAACAAGAAAACTAATTAAAAACTAAAAAGAAAAACTAATACTTTGCAAAGAAAAGACATGAGTCTATTCTATCATACTATCTTACACTACACTGGCTAAAAAATTAACTATGTAAAGTCACAATGCCAATGTATCCATCCATGTAATTCCAAGCCTGCAAACACGTGTTCATCACAAGAAATCAGTAACAAAACTTGGACAAAAAAGAGTTAAAGTGGGAAAAATTAAAACATAAAAAACTCTATCCACCATATTAAATATGTGACAGTGATAATTCACGGGAAATGTATCTAAGTAAGATCCCTCCAACCACACTTCAATTCTATCATAAAATATGGCATGACTGGCATAGAATTGATGGAGGGAGTTTAGGGGAAAGTAGCATACAAAATGAGAACGATGTATAGAATATGTGTGAAGCGTACTTGGTGAGAGAATATTTGTTCTAATATACTTGTCAATTCCTAAAGAAAAACCAAAAGAATGAGGGCATGACATAACCATCGGCGTAGATTGAAGTGTTGCATTGTCTTGGCAAGCCTCCCTGGACTCATACTTCAAGCAATCATCAACTTGAGATACATTAGTGGAATCAAATGATATATATGGACTAGCACCCACCATGGTATAAGACATATCTTGAAGACAATGGTGGAAGCCACTAATATCAACAATCTCAACTAAAGGGTTACTTAAACAAGAAGACTCTCTATTAATAAAAAATGAAGATGAAACAGAAGAAAACATGGTCCAATATACATATGCTACAACATTTCCTTCATCCCACGGAAAAGGATGATAATGATAGTTGTACTAAGTTCATGGAAAGAGGTCTTATACTCTCTATCTTCCATATGCACATTACCACCATAAAGTACTTCAATATGGGTCAGCCCTATTGATTTTATTTGAATAGGATAATGGGTGGCTTCCTACAAGATCAAACCATTAAAGAGATCAGGGTACAAACAATAGTAAGTAGAAGAATTAAGAGACTGAAAAGCCTCTCTTGAACAAAAAATATTTCCAAAAGGTGCTTCTTTGAATGGTATTTCCTCTTCCTTAAGCACATTGGTGACTAATTGTGAATCGGTAAGCTCCACACTAGGAATGGTTTTACAATCAACATATTCTTCCTCAACATTGTTTTCCTCTTCTAAGAAAAAAGTGGATTATTGTGCTAAAAGTGTTAAGTGTTGTATGTTTATTTCTTTTCTTTGAGTGAAAATATCAATATTGTTTCTTTGCTCCTGCAAAATATGAGAATCTGAAATATCTTTCAAAACATACTCATAGTTAGAAGAGATGAGAAAATCATAAGAATTTTTAGAACAAGAAGGGTCAACAAATTATCCAACAACAATAGGAAAACATTCTTGATCTATCTCAATTAAAATAGGAGATATTGTAACAGTAGAACAACTCAGATCAACAAAAATTAATTCCACTTTATCCATTTGTGAGGAAGGTATCATGTTAAATGAGTGTCCAAATTTTCTTCTTTAACAGATTGATCAAATTTCATGTTTTTCTCCATGGCTTGCTCCTCCATTTCTTGTGATGGAAAAGACGAGATAGGATAGTGAGAACCTAACATAACCATCGGTGTGCCATGAAGTGTCCCATTATCAATAGAAAGACCCTCATCTTCGTCAGCTACAAAAAAATATGAACTCGAATTTACTACCCAAGAGGTTTTTTTTTCATCATAAGAAAGGAAGGGGGGGATGGAGTGGTGGGAGGATACACATGCTTCTTCCAGAAAAATATTCTCTCTCTAATCTATATCTCCCATAGTAAAGAAAGATCCAGACATATGAATTCCAACTAAATCATTAGTATTTTCAACATTTTCATGTAAATCCAAATCAACATATAAAGTAGCATTAAGGCATGATTCAGATTCTTCATCCTCCAGCGAATTTGTTTCATCAATAAGAGAAATTAAAAGGATAATCAAATAATTGAAAGAGGGCCTATCATCCAAAGGAAATCTATAGAAAAGATTCATAAATCTAATAATAAAGTCTTCAAGAGATTCATCTTTGTTCTTCCTAATCTCTGATATTTCTATACACAATTCACCATAATTATAATTCTCAAAAGCATGTCAAAATTCATGCATTAACTACTCCCAAGTGTGAATAGAGGCAATCGGTAAAGTCTCACACCAGTTCTTGAACCGACCCGTGAAAGTGAGAGTGGACAACTTGCAAATGACACTTTTATTAGTAATTTTCTGAGAACAACAAAATTTCTAAACCAGAAAAACATATTTCGATGTAGTTGTCTCTCCTTTACCATCAAATTTAAATTGTGACAAGAAATAAAAATTCTTTCTAGGAGTATTAAGAGGTAGGGAACCAAAAAATCATTTCCATAAAGAGAGATGGGAATGAGCCATTAGTAATTTAAAAGAAAATTAATAAGAATGACTTTGCAGGCTCAGCTTGTCATATGACCCTCCTCTAGCACCGTTTTTGTTGATAGGTCCAAATGGTTTGTCAAAAAAGTAAGGGAGAACACCCGATGGCAGTTCCAATCATACCTACTCTCGTTTGGGGTAGCATTTTCGACCAATATGTGGGCCTAGTTGCCACTGCGAATTAAAATAAGAAAAAGGGAAAGATAATGAACTATCCTCGAAAGAACTCTAATTAATTATAAATATAATATAAAACAAAAGAAAACTAACTAATCTAACTATTTCTAACCTATCATGCATAGGAGTAAAACTAATAGATGAATACAGTTTGAAATGATATTTTTTACAACAGAAATAGTTCATGTCAATCAACAATATGTTAAAACAATGATATTACAAATATAATCACAAATTGTTGCAAATAAGACTTGTAACATCATCCATGTATTCATTAGAAATAACAATAACATCAGTATTCCAAATACTAAACATATAAATAGTTCATATGGCAAACACTCATAAAAACTTAAATAACAAACACGTCAATAGAGTATTCTCAAATGTATTTGATAGCAAGCATGATCTCAAAATTCCTTCTGCTCTTCATTGCTGAGATAATAGTATCACCATCAACCGATGGGAAAAAGGTCATTTTTTACATTCAATGTGTTATCTTTTATAAAATAAGAGAGACTCCTTAGTTCTTGTGGTTGTTCATTTTAGTTCAGTTACAACTTCTCATTTCATCTTCCTTGGTTTTGTTATTATACACTTCAAATTTCTATTATATAGCGGTATTGCAGGTCTGATGTTTCCTCCTAGAAATCTAGTCACTAGTACATATGAGCAAATTTGCGACGGTTTTTCGTTGATATTGCCACACTTATCCGTCGCAATTTCCACGAAAGCCGAGATTTTTTTTCATCGGAATAATTTCGTCGCTATATCCACGATCCAAGTGTGCGTGGAAACATCGACAAAAATAGCTCTCCACGTGTCACCACCTTCAATATCAGTTAACCCTATGCATCGTCGCAATTACGACGAACTATCGTCGAAATAACAACGAAGAAATGTGGTAATTACGACGAAACTTCGTCACAATTGGGACGAAAAGTTATGCCAAGCCAATAATTTACGACGCACATGTTGTATATGCGACGAATATTCGTGGCAAATTCCGACGAACTTGCATCGATATTGCCACGATGACTTTAGGTTTAAAAAAAAAAATTTACATCAAATATGGTATACCATATTGTATGTCATATTACAATGTAATATGGTAATGCCATATAAACATTGTAATATGCCACTACTATTACATTGTAATATTGTAACATGGCATTACTATTACATTGTAATATTCTAATATTCTAATATATTGTAATATATATATCCCCTACAAATAATCAAGGCACTAATCAAACAAATATTGTAAGCATGTGTTATCATGAAGTTGGATTAGAAGTAAGGATACCAATATGACAATTTACACAAAGAATAATTTGGAATATTACTTTCAAAAAAACACATGGATTGCTTGAGTGAGTCATTATGCAATTTATATTA
>SNQJ01S0023524.1:68366-86851 GCA_010110895.2 Picea sitchensis | reverse complement strand
AGGTAAAATCAAAGATCGTAGATGAAGAGATGACAAAGAGAGTTGAAGAGGAAACCTATTATAAGGTTTAAAAAACCCTAAATAACACTGAAATCATATTAGAAATGCAAATAAGATTTGAACAAGCACTAAGGATATTGATGTAGAAATAATAGGAGTAGGTTAATTCTGGAGCCAATAGATCCTCTTCTCATGTAAAAAATGGGTTTGAATCCGAAGGGGTAGTCTGAGTTAGTTTTGCATAGATCAAAGTTCCATGTATTTCAGAACGATACTTCAGAGGTTTTGCTCCATTTTAAACCAACCCAAATGCTCCGAAAATGGATTAGAGTTCTGGATTGGCCAAAAATTTGACCAAAAAATCACTAGGGAGGAAAGATTGCTCCAGAATTAGCCCACTCCTAAATAATATAGGGCATTGTTTAACTGTTCTATGTTTTGGTTTTTTTGGAGAGAGGAATTTGATTGCACCAAATCACAATTTTTTATTATTTAAATTGCTCAAAAATACATTTAACTGGTTCAAAAACCAACAGAACAATCAAATTATATAAAATAAACCACACAAATAACTAAATTTTCAAGTAAAATTAAACAGAAAATATTAAGACAAAAGGACAAAAATTAGAATACAGCCTAATATAATAGCTTAACACCAAGAACATTGGGACTTGCTTCGATCTGACAAGAGCTGTCTATTTCAACAGAGGCCTTATCATGTTGAATTTATGAAAAAGGGTGATCAGTGTGGGGCCTAAAAAGTCCTCCACCTCCAACCCTGACAAGAGTAAGCTCAACAGTTAAGCATCTACCCACCACATATTCTCGGAGTAAGCTAAATATGCAACCTTTTGAGTTTCCGATTGCCGCAAAGGTCCCATCTTCGTGAACCTCCGACGTCATCGACGTTTGTACCTCGCTGCTGAAGCCTTTGTCAAGAAACAAGTAAAAAAATTGAAGTGAGAACATCCTAGGCGTTTCAGTCCATGTTAGCGTTAATGGGAAAGATGATGTTATCAGTGAACTTATGTGCCTTAGTGTTTTCCTTCAGCAAAATCTGAATTTGGATATACCTTGATAATTTTTCAGTTATTTAAATTCTCAGTCCATGTTAATGTTAGTGGGAGAGATCTTCACTGCACTTTTATGTGCTTTAGTGTTTTTCTTTCCCAAAGTTATTACCAGGATTTGAATCTATTATATTCATAGACTTAGTTTTCCTGGGCAGAATATCTTGATAAAATAGAATCAGTTGTACTACTCAGAAAATTCAGCAATGAATCTATTGAGTTAGATTTAGTGGACTTTGTTTATCATGCAGTTAGTAGACTTAGTTTCCTATGAACTATAGAGCTTACAGAAATAATTATTAGCTCAGACGAAAATCTACCTGTCCATATTAATATTAGAAAACAAATTTTAAGTAGTGGATGTCCTGTAAACTTAACTTTATTCTGATTATAGGAAATGTATGGAAAGTGTGTTCAATAATGTGGTAATTGAACATTTTTAATAATTTTGCAGGATTAATAATCAAGTTTTATATTTTAATTTTATTTTATTTCTGAACACCATTTTGTATTTTGCGGAGTTTCTACATGGCACCATAAAGTCCCTGAACTTTAGCATTAATAAAATTCAAACTCAAAATCAGGGTTTATTTTGAAAAAGATGTTCCAAGGTTGTGTGTTTAAATGAACTAAAGGTAGTAAAATATGTTCCATGGTTTGGTTCCAAGTTGTTTCMATGAATTCAAAGTAGCTTGTTTACTCAAATTTAATTTAATGTTTTAATTTAATGTTTACTGAAGAATATGAAAAATGGTGCCAAACAGTTTTATTTATGTGAAGAATATGAAAACATTCATCTTATGTGAAGAATTTGAAAAATATTTAATAATTATTGAAAAAGATGGCACCATAAAGTCCCTGAACTTTAGCATTAATAAAATTCAAACTCAAAATCAGGGTTTATTTTGAAAAAGATGTTCCAAGGTTGTGTGTTTAAATGAACTAAAGGTAGTAAAATATGTTCCATGGTTTGGTTCCAAGTTGTTTCAATGAATTCAAAGTAGCTTGTTTACTCAAATTTAATTTAATGTTTACTGAAGAATATGAAAAATGGTGCCAAACAGTTTTATTTATGTGAAGAATATGAAAACATTCATCTTATGTGAAGAATTTGAAAAATATTTAATAATTATTGCTCATAACTTGGTTAATAGTTATTTCTCTCAACTTGGTTAAAGTACCAAATATTTTTTATTTATGTGAAGAATATGAAAACATTTATTTTGAGGAGGATTTTTTATTAATCCATACTAAAGGCCTAGCACTATAGCAATGAGTTTGCCCTTTGACTCTGTATTAGTTTATTGTTGACTTTAAATTTGGTGCTATATCCAATGTGTAACATGGAAAATCAATATATGTAATTTTTTAAATAATAAAAAAACATATTTTCCTAAAATTTAATTGGCTAATATCTTTGATGTGTTATTGCAGGTTTCACGTCATTCAAAATATAAAATTGATTACACAATTAATGGATTTTCCAATTTGACAATGTTCGGTACAAATTCAGTCATCCCAGGCCGCACCGCACCTCCGTCAACTAATGAAACTGGTGAAGTACTACGACCGCTCGAAAAAAGCCCTTAATTCTGGTTTTCGAGCTCGACAATTAATGGACAGAGGAAAGTCACGAAAACTGACCAGGCCACCTACTCTCACCATCTTGGAACACGTGATCGTCCCCCATTGGCCTTCATAGCCTCCCAAGTTAAATGTCTCACTGCAGATCGACTGGCTGCATAAAAGTGTGTCGTTTGATTACCACGTAAGAAACCGGGAGCGGGAAAGGACCTGAACCGCTACGTGTCTTCTCCATCGACCGACTTGGGTGGTCATTTCCAAGGGCAGGACCTACATTCCCGCAACGACGCTTATAACGTTGTCCTCATTCGTCCGATGTCCTCATTCCCTCACAGGCACAGTGACATTGTTGCCAGGCAGAAGTTAAATGTTGTATATTGGGGAATGGAAGATGCTTCATGTTTATGCCACACTTGTATGCCTAAATGATGGTATGTAGATGCCATATGTATAACTTTGTCAACTTTATGGTGTTTCCACATTACTGTTGTATTGTTCTTCTAATTGTGTTGCGCTTATATTTCTTAGAGTGAGTTAATAAGGGCATTTTCCAACTGTTATAAGAATGGTTTTCTTCGTCGGAATCCAACTATATAAATCTGTGCAAAATCATTATTTTTTGTTGTTTAAAGTTATTATAAAAATAATTTAAACAAATATTAGTTCCGGCGATATAAATCTGGCATATCAACATTGTTGTAAATCAATTATTAGTTCCTACCCTTAAATTAAATTATGAAACATAAAAATAATTGAAACAAATAAAAATATTGAACAATAAACACCAATCCTCCATTCTCCACTTGTACTTTTATTGATTTACTCTTATTGATTCACTGATTATCTTTAATTAATCAAGACAGTCCAGAGAGGATGATCAATTAAAATTAAAGCTTGAGTTATGTCTAGTTAGTACTATTTAACACTAGCAATGTACCTAGTTCCATGAGGATTTAGTTTCATTCAACTTACGGTTCATTATACATTTTGAATAACAAACAACCCTCAATTATTATCTTTTGACCAAAACTATTCATTACTTGTGCATTTAGTTGTGTAATGTTTCATTGTTCAACATGTATTTCCCAACTAACTTGGCAGGGACTGCGTTGCCACGCAACCCTTGTTTTATATACTTTTGGAGAGGGCTTCTTATTTGTATACTTTTAATATTTATTGCTCTCAACTTGGTTAAGGTGTCAAAATCTTTCTATAAATGTGAATTCTTAATAAAGTTCAATCTATCATCCCAAAAATATTTTTTATAGTTTAATCTGTTATTTCTAGAGTAACTTTTATCTAGAGTATTTTTTATCCATTGGCTCTTGTTAGACTAAATTTTATCTTGGTTCTCCATACTATTTAGTAAGCCACCCATTATTAAACATAAGGGCCTATATTACTTTAATTTTTATAGTTCAACCTGTTGTCTCTAAAGTAACTTTTATCCATTGAGCTATAGTCCATTTTAGACCAACTTTCATCTTGGTTCTCTATATTATTTAGTAATCCACCCACCATTAGATATAAGGGTCTATATTATTTTAATTTTTATAATTCAACTTGTTATCTCTAGAGTAATTTTTATCCATTAAGTGGTCCTTTTTAGACCAATTTTCGTCTTGGTTCTCCATATTATTTAGTAAGCCACCCACCATTAAACATAAGGGTCTATATTACTTTTTTATCTATTAATTGATGGCCCGATTGATGGCCCTTTTTAGACCAATTTTCATCTTGGTTCTCCATACTATTTAGTAAGAGACCCACTATTAAACATAAGGGCTTATATCACTTTTAGAGAAAAGATGCTTAAATTATTATTTAGTAAACCACCCACCATTAAACATAAGGCCTTATATCACTTGCAGAGAAAAGAGGCTTATATTATCATTGTGAGAAGTGGGGAGAAAAAAAGTAAGTATTTAAATGGATTCTTACATGCCCTCCCTATAAGATGGCTTTCAACAAAAAGAGAGGTGAAAAACTATTTAAATGGGGCTTTAAGGGTTATGGAGAAAGGGAGGGGTCTATATTACTTTTTATATCCATTGATTGATGGTCCTTTTTAGACTATTTTAGTTTTACAATTTAAAACATTGATATTCATACTTTTAAAAATGAATTTTACATCCTTTTAGTCTAAATTCTTACTTATTAGTCCAAATTTAATAAAATAGTCATTTAGTTTCAAAATCAAGTATAATAAGTGCTCTTCAACCATGAGAATGGGTAAATGAGGACACTTCACAAGCATACAAAAAATCTCCTATGATAAATTAATTATTTTATTAAGTTGTATTTCCTGCACATGGAGAGAAGAGGAGGGGAAGGAGGGGGTTAGGGGTGCGTGCATGATTTTCATGTACGAGGTAACTCTTGGGAGACAGAAGTGAAGAGAATTGTGATACTTGAGAATACAATTAAGTTCATTTTGGAACCCGCAAAAGGTTTGAGATTATAGAAAAACAAATCTTGTGATAAATTGTTCGCAATAACCCCTATGTTTTTTCTATATCTATTTTGTGAAAGATCTAGACACCATGTGTTATCTCTATGTACACCTTCAAAACCCTATGGTGCCCCACGTGTCTCATTTTTAGGTGTAATCATGATAACAAAGAATGATAAATAGTGATAGAACTATTCCCCATAGGAATATATGAAAAATAATGATAAATGGTGATAGCACATCTAAGAAAGGAAATATTCCCCATATGAAGTGGTTGATTTCCATATATGCACATATACATAAGCCAACTTCTGTATATGTGCATATACGAAAGTGGTCAACTTTTGTATATGCACACATATGGAAGTCAGTCACTTCCGTATATGCACATATACAAAAGTGGTCGGCCTTCATATATGCGCATATACGGAAGGGGCCAAATTTTGTATATTCACGTATACGAAAGTCGACCACTTCCGTATATGCTCATTTACTGAAGTGGTCAACTTCCATATATAAACTTAGATGACTGTTATCACTTGGTAATTTTCCTAGGATGTGGCAGAAAATCCCCAAGGTAACCTTTTCAAACCAATCTTTTGGCTGGAAACTGGCCTTTCCAACCAGAGGGGGCTCCCTCAATGAAATTCAGTCACAATGTCCAAATATGTATATAAGGATAGGGTTTTAAAATTGGTTGATATGGTGAAGGAAAATACCATTGAGCATGGAGTCATGAAACTGAAAAGTGACCAATAATTGGTGGTAGAATAATCTAGGAAGAAGAGGCAAGATAGACAATGCTTTCTCAGTCAATTAATTCATTTTAGTATGGTGGCAGAATGAAAGTTAACAGTCCACTAACACATAGCATTAACTAGAATGGATTATCTGTTAATTTTAGAGGAATGGATGAAAATATTTGATCATTTTGAACTCAGAGCATCATAGATGAATTCTGAGAAATTTCCTTTAATCAAATACTGAAGACAACACATATAAATGGAATACTTAAAGAGATAAACATTCACAAAGGATAACACAGACTAAGAAATATTGGCACATGAATCTCTAGTAAGAAAATTATGTACTTTTGTATTGATAATTTTATAAATCTCATAAAATATTACAAGCACAAAAAGTCTCAATTTTCCCCAGTCTCGAACCCTTAATACATTACAAACTTGAGAATCTATAGAAATTACAAACTGCTAGCTATCACTGTCTTTCTGGAAAACAAAATCTATAAAAAATCACAAAAATAAAATAAATCTAAATATGGTTGCAATATGTCACAGACGTTTGAAGGTTGTTGGAATCTATTGTTAACTGATCCTTGTCACTTGTTTACTATAAACCCTTTGAATCTGGAAATGGAATCAATTCAATTGTTGACTGATCTTCTGCCATTTTTGTCTCCAATCCTTTTGCCACTTGTCTTTGACTGATAATTTGGATGACCTAAAATTTGGAAAAAAATCTTCCACGTGTATTCTTCGAACTTGAAAAGATGGGATTAACCGATTATCATGTTGATTTTATGCCAAAGAATACTCTGCCATCTTATATTTGATTTTTGAATTCTCTCACCTATCATATAGATACAATATCTCCAGAGGTCATAGTTCCAAAGGTCACAGTTCCATAGGTCACAGTTCCACATGTCATAGTTCCAGAGGGCATAGCTCCAGAGGTCACAGTTCCAGAGGGTGTAGTTCTAGAAGTCATAGTTCGAGAGGGCATAGTTCCATAGGTCATAGTTCCAGAGGTCATAGTTCTAGAGAGAGTAGTTCCACAGGTCATATTTCTAGAGGGCGTAGTTCCACAGGTCATAGATCCAAAGTTCATAGTTCGAGAGGGCGTAGTTCAAGAGGTCATAGTTCCATAGGGCATAGTTCCAGAGATCATAGTTCCGCAGGTCACAGTTCCACGGGTCATAGTTCCAAAGGTCATAGTTCCATAGGGCATAGTTCCAGAGGTCATAGTTCTAGAGGTCATAGTTCCAAAGGGCGTAGTTCCAAAGGTCATAGTTCTAAGGGCATAGTTCCAAAGGTCATAGTTCTAGAGGGTGTAGTTCCTCAGGTCATAGTTCCACAGGTCATAGTTCCAGAGGGCGTAGTTCCATAGGTCATAGTTCCACAGGTCTCAGTTCCACAGGTCATAGTTCCAAAGGGCGTAGTTCTAGAGGTCATAGTTCTAGAGGTCATATTTCTAGAGGGTGTAGTTCCATAGGTCATAGTTCCAGAGGGCGTAGTTCCAGAGGTCATAGTTCCAGAGGTCATAGTTTCAGAGGGCATAGTTCCACAGGTCATAGTTCCAGAGGGCGTAGTTCCATAGGTCATAGTTCCATAGGTCATAGTTCCACATGTCATAGTTGCATAGGTCATAGTTGCATAGGTCATAGTTCCAAAGGTCATAGTTCCAGAGGTCAGTTCTAGAGGGCATAGTTCCAGAGGTCATAGTTATGGAGGGTGTAGTTCCACAGGTCAAAGTTCTAGAGGTCATAGTTCCAAAGGGTGTAGTTTGTTATGTTCCAAAGACCTAAATACAAAATACCACAATAGTACCAAAGATATTTGAATACAATCACCACACAAGATATATGAAACAATATAGAAAACCACCACTTTATTATATCAAACCCTTGAGGTGGGGAAACACCATACAATGGATCCTATTATGGAAGGGATCCTCTCTTATTCACTTGCCTCTTCGAGGGGGCTTCCTCCTATTGAGCTATCACTCCAAATACAATACTTCTCCTCATATCCCATTACATTGCTTGAAACCCTTTATATAGTGCTACCATTACCTACGAACATTTTAGAGGAGGAATATTCTAGAAGTAGAACTTTCTAAGAAGTCCTCTTACATTTATTATATCTAAGTACCCATTTATTATATCTAACTACCATAGTGGGTCTTATTTAATAATATAGTGGACCTAGTCCACCTTACATTGAATGGCCTCCACTACCTCTCTAGCTACCTAACATAGTTCAAGAGGTCATAGTTCTAGAGGGCGTAGTTCCAGAGGTCACAGTTCTAGAGGTCACAGTTCCAAAGGTCATAGTTCCAGAGGGCGTAGTTCCAGAGGTCATAGTTACAGAGGGCGTAGTTCCATAGTTCTAGAGGTCATAGTTACATAGGGCGTAGTTCCATAGTTCTAGAGGTCATAGTTACAGAGGGCGTAGTTCCTCTGGAACTACGCCCTCTGTAACTATGACCTCTTGAACTATGACCTATGGAACTATGACCGGTGGAACTACACCCTCTGGAACTATGACCTCTGGAACTATGCCCTCTGGAAATATGACCTCTAGAACTATGACCTCTGGAACTACGCCCTTTAGAACTATGCCCTCTGGAACTGTGACCTTTGGAACTATGACTTGTGGAACTGTGACCTGTGGAACTGTGATCTATGGAACTATGACCTATGGAACTACACCCTCTGGAAATATGACTTGTGGAACTACGCCCTCTAGAACTATGACCTTTGGAACTATGGCCTCTGGAACTATAACCTATGGAACTACACCCTCTAGAACTATGACCTCTAGAACTATGACCTCTGGAACTACGCCCTCTAGAACTATGACGTTTGGAACTATGACCTGTGGAACTTTGACCTGTGGAATTGTGACCTCTGGAACTACGCCCTCTAGAATTATGACCTCTTAAACTATGCCCTCTTGAACTATGACCTTTGGAAATATGACATGTGGAACTGTGACCTGCATAACTACACCCTCTAGAACTATGACCTGTGGAACTATGACATGTGGAACTACGACCTCTAGAACTATGACCTGTGAAACCATATCCTATGGAACTATGACCTCTGTAACTACGCCCTCTAGAACTATGACCTCTGGAACTACGCCCTCTGGAACTATGACCTTTGTAACTATGACATATGGAGTTGTGACATGTGGAACTATGACCTATGGAACTATGCCCTCTGGAACTATGACCTCTTGAAACTATGCCCTCTGGAACTATGACCTCTGGAACTTTGACCTGTGGAACTACGCCCTCCAGAACTATGACCGATGGAACTATGACCTCTGGAACTACGCCCTCTAGAACTAACCTCTGGAACTATGACATTTGGAACTATGACATATGGAACTATGATCCGTGGAACTGTGACCTGTGGAACTGTGACCTGTGGAACTATGACCTATGGAACTACACCCTCTGGAACTATGACCTCTGGAAATATGACATGTGGAACTATGCCCTCTGGAACTATGACCTGTGGAACTATGCCCTCTGAAACTATGACCTCTGGAACTACGCCCTCTGGAACTATGACCTCTAGAACTACGCCCTCTGGAACTATGACCTGTGGAACTACGTCCTCTGGAGCTATGACCTGTGGAATGACCCCAAGAACTATGAGTTGTAGAACTACAACCTTTGGAACTACGCCCTCTGGAACTATGACCTATGGAACTATGACCTCTGGAGTTACGCCCTCTAGAACTATGACATGTGTAATGACCCCAGGAACTACGCCCTCCATAACTATGACCTCTGGAACTACGCCCTTTGGAACTATGACCTTTGGAACTATGACCCGTGGAACTATGACCTATGGAATTGTGACCTATGTAGCTACATCCTCTAGAACTACCTATGGAACTATGATCTCTGGAACTACTCCCTATGGAACTATGACCTCTAGAATGACCCCAAGAACTATGACCTGTGGAACTATGATCTCTGTTAATCCTGAATGGTCAAGTACTCTTTTGTTTCACAGTGCAGTCCATATTCTGTCTCGACTATTTGAAAGGTAGATATTGTTTCATTTGGTTGTCAGGAGGTAATGACAGGTTTTATTATGCCTCATATTCCTATATTTAATGTAGGCATGAATCATCGATATTGATGCATATTGCTAAGTTTAAGGCTTTATGATTGGCAACCTAAAGTATGCACTCCACAAATTTCCTTACTTTGTTGAGTCCTTTATGAAAGGCAGAAGCAAATTGAATAGGAAAGGAAAAAACATGGAACCAACTTTAGATTGTACAACATAGAGAGACTTGAGAGAGTTGTTTGATTCTTACTAGGATGAACAAGGTATCACAAATAAATGTTTTTCATTCAACTTATGTAATAAATGATAATGAACTCTAAGCAAGTTGTAGCTACTGAAAAGGAGAGCAAAGGAGGCTTTCATGAGAAGCTACCAATGGCAGTTGTTGTCTCATTTCTCTGGGGCATTCCACCTTCTACAGATAGGATTTGGTTTGTTGTTCGAATTGGTGGAGGAATTGTAGAGAAAGTATATGGGCAGTGGGACTTCTTATGATTACTTTGTTTGCCAATATTCAATTGTAAATACTTGCATATACAGACGTGATTGCCAAATACATACAAATACTATAACTTCTCTAACACAATGTAGACAATATCATCAAAGCAAATTAGAGGAGTGTGTAACCCAACTAAAGGTTGATCTGCTACAAACCATCATTCTTCGGCTGCACTTGCAGCACTTAGGTCCAAGACCTGCAAGAAACAATCAACAATAAGGATTGGTGACAAAAAAAATGAGAATAGAAATAAATGTGGCTAGGGAAAGCACAAATCTTTAGAATGGGCCAAGCAATTTGTAAGCAAATACTTCCATACCTTTCTAGTTATGTGGGTGTACATAGCAATAACATCATGCACTGTTGTCTCAAAATGTGTTATTGCATCATAGCTTTGAAGCAATCACACTTATTATCAATTGAAGTTCTATGCCCAAAACATTAGCAAATCCAATATATGTAAATGCATTCATCGTTAGAAAGATAATAGAGCCTCTGACAGTGGATATGAAGCAATTTTCAAGAGAAGGCTCATTAACAGGAACAAATCTATCATATGTATCAAATAACATCTCATCAACAGGTCCAAGTAGAGCTATTCCTGGTTTCAATTCTACTTCTGGTTGATCTATATATGCCTCAGCCGAAACAAAAGCAATGTACTTCCCTTTGGGAGAAACATTATGTGAATAAAAATAAAAAAATGTTATGAGATCACGATTAACTCTGATATTGTCAAAATCAAGAATAACATGAAGGGAAATTTGTTGAAAATTGATCAATTCGTGGCATGCTTAGACTAGGACTTATGGCTTGTGGTTGAGCCACCCTCCATCCAGATATTCTTGAGAAGAAGGGGAGATATCACAAAGTTTTATGGTCAATTAGGTCTATCCCAAGTGGTTGTGGGATGGAGCATTATCCTCCCCACCCAGGGTCTATTCCCATAAGTGACATGTTGAGCTCATAATGAGTATATCATTGTAATGGTTCTAAGCCCTATTGTTGACCTAACCTTATGTCGTGAAGAATGGTACCATCCTCAAAATGAGGAGAAGTGCTTGGGGGTTTTCCCCAAGATATATTACCTAAAAAGAAGAAGAAGAAAACTCATAAAGTTTTCCTTCTAAAAAAATTAATACACCATTATTATTTATTTTGAGAGATGGAATAAATGGGGTCTTCATGTAATCGCATAGAGAATGTAAACTATAATCAAGTTGCATTCATGTGAAGAATTAAGGGCCTACTAATACTTGTTATCATACCTCAAATAGGAAATAATCATTTTTTGGTACAAAAGTGTGGCATATCTATTTATGTCCTCTAAGTTCGCAACTGGGTGTCCACTTAATCATATCTAAAATGCATTGCATTGACTATTCAAGGCTCCAATTAGGGATATAAATGGGGAAGGAGGCTAAAATTTCTACGAATTCAACCTTTTCTAGTTTGTCATCACCAAAATCCGATTAGGCAATCTTTGCTAAAAATTGAAATTTTGGATTGATGAGATTGTTGGTTTTGCTATAGAGTTGAGTTCAACATCCCCAAATACCCTGAATGCAACTAGGTTGTGCAATGTTAACATATAATATTTTTCCATCAATTCAAAATTATTTCTCTTAGATTTTAGGCAAAGAATGTCAATTTCCTCTCCAATTATTGTAGTGGCCAAAAAAGACCATTTCATTGAGCATTTAGACTAATGCTAAAAATGGACATCAAACAACACCCAAATTAACAACTAATATAACTAAATACATAATTATAAAGATTATCTCAACATAAATTTTATTAAATATACATATTTATTTATTCATTCATATGATNCCAACTTTAGATTGTACAACATAGAGAGACTTGAGAGAGTTGTTTGATTCTTACTAGGATGAACAAGGTATCACAAATAAATGTTTTTCATTCAACTTATGTAATAAATGATAATGAACTCTAAGCAAGTTGTAGCTACTGAAAAGGAGAGCAAAGGAGGCTTTCATGAGAAGCTACCAATGGCAGTTGTTGTCTCATTTCTCTGGGGCATTCCACCTTCTACAGATAGGATTTGGTTTGTTGTTCGAATTGGTGGAGGAATTGTAGAGAAAGTATATGGGCAGTGGGACTTCTTATGATTACTTTGTTTGCCAATATTCAATTGTAAATACTTGCATATACAGACGTGATTGCCAAATACATACAAATACTATAACTTCTCTAACACAATGTAGACAATATCATCAAAGCAAATTAGAGGAGTGTGTAACCCAACTAAAGGTTGATCTGCTACAAACCATCATTCTTCGGCTGCACTTGCAGCACTTAGGTCCAAGACCTGCAAGAAACAATCAACAATAAGGATTGGTGACAAAAAAAATGAGAATAGAAATAAATGTGGCTAGGGAAAGCACAAATCTTTAGAATGGGCCAAGCAATTTGTAAGCAAATACTTCCATACCTTTCTAGTTATGTGGGTGTACATAGCAATAACATCATGCACTGTTGTCTCAAAATGTGTTATTGCATCATAGCTTTGAAGCAATCACACTTATTATCAATTGAAGTTCTATGCCCAAAACATTAGCAAATCCAATATATGTAAATGCATTCATCGTTAGAAAGATAATAGAGCCTCTGACAGTGGATATGAAGCAATTTTCAAGAGAAGGCTCATTAACAGGAACAAATCTATCATATGTATCAAATAACATCTCATCAACAGGTCCAAGTAGAGCTATTCCTGGTTTCAATTCTACTTCTGGTTGATCTATATATGCCTCAGCCGAAACAAAAGCAATGTACTTCCCTTTGGGAGAAACATTATGTGAATAAAAATAAAAAAATGTTATGAGATCACGATTAACTCTGATATTGTCAAAATCAAGAATAACATGAAGGGAAATTTGTTGAAAATTGATCAATTCGTGGCATGCTTAGACTAGGACTTATGGCTTGTGGTTGAGCCACCCTCCATCCAGATATTCTTGAGAAGAAGGGGAGATATCACAAAGTTTTATGGTCAATTAGGTCTATCCCAAGTGGTTGTGGGATGGAGCATTATCCTCCCCACCCAGGGTCTATTCCCATAAGTGACATGTTGAGCTCATAATGAGTATATCATTGTAATGGTTCTAAGCCCTATTGTTGACCTAACCTTATGTCGTGAAGAATGGTACCATCCTCAAAATGAGGAGAAGTGCTTGGGGGTTTTCCCCAAGATATATTACCTAAAAAGAAGAAGAAGAAAACTCATAAAGTTTTCCTTCTAAAAAAATTAATACACCATTATTATTTATTTTGAGAGATGGAATAAATGGGGTCTTCATGTAATCGCATAGAGAATGTAAACTATAATCAAGTTGCATTCATGTGAAGAATTAAGGGCCTACTAATACTTGTTATCATACCTCAAATAGGAAATAATCATTTTTTGGTACAAAAGTGTGGCATATCTATTTATGTCCTCTAAGTTCGCAACTGGGTGTCCACTTAATCATATCTAAAATGCATTGCATTGACTATTCAAGGCTCCAATTAGGGATATAAATGGGGAAGGAGGCTAAAATTTCTACGAATTCAACCTTTTCTAGTTTGTCATCACCAAAATCCGATTAGGCAATCTTTGCTAAAAATTGAAATTTTGGATTGATGAGATTGTTGGTTTTGCTATAGAGTTGAGTTCAACATCCCCAAATACCCTGAATGCAACTAGGTTGTGCAATGTTAACATATAATATTTTTCCATCAATTCAAAATTATTTCTCTTAGATTTTAGGCAAAGAATGTCAATTTCCTCTCCAATTATTGTAGTGGCCAAAAAAGACCATTTCATTGAGCATTTAGACTAATGCTAAAAATGGACATCAAACAACACCCAAATTAACAACTAATATAACTAAATACATAATTATAAAGATTATCTCAACATAAATTTTATTAAATATACATATTTATTTATTCATTCATATGATAAGCATTCATACAAAATCTCAACAACCAAGGAATTCATTTACTAAATATTTATGGAATTTGCATCATTTAAACATGAGAATCATATCAAATCATGTCTACCTTCATTTTGTGATATCCAATCTCATGCACAAATTTCAGCTTCAAAATATAATTCAAAGATTTAAATAACAACATTAAGAAATAAGTATTATTAGTTATTTTTATTTAAAAACACCACTACTGCTCTATGGAGAAAGGTCAAGGGTGAGAGAGGCACATAATTCGCCCCACATTTTCCGATATCCTCCATCGCCAATAATAACTGATACTCTCTCTCTGATTCACCTCTTGGCCCGAGCGAGCTTTGTAAGGAATACAATAGGGACAAGACTATATTTGCTCGAAGCAACCCCAATGAAAATGCAGAGTATAAGATGAGCATGTGAAGGAATAAAATTGACGCCCTTGATTTGGTTATATGAGTGCATGGGAAACTTAGATTTATGTATAATACTGGGGACAAATTTCAAGCATGCAACCCTTGGTCAGTGCGAAAAATAAGCTGGGAAAGACCGGACAGTGACTTCATGGAAGACCCAGATAAAATAAGGCACTAAATGGTCTACAATGGAAGCTTCCCTGATTTGATCTACAAGCATTATTAAAGGAGTTCAACAATGTAGCTCACGGTTGGAAGAAGTCACTTGAAAGGAATCTCTTCGCCTTTGAAGGATTTGATTCTGCAGGTCGAAGTCTACGTGAGAGAACCGAAGTAATTTTCCCGTTGTAATTTGAGATGGTAGTAAAATTTTAAATGGGAAATCCGCAGGGAATTGTTTTTCGCCAAAATCTGAATTTGGTTTTAGAGCGGGCTCGTCCATCAACAAACCTACAGTTGCAATTAACACATTCAAAATTTGAATTTGGTTTTAGAGCGAGCTCATCCATCAACCGACCTGCAGTTGTAGTTAAATACGATGACAAGACGTTGCAGTTAATTATGATGATAGGATGACGGTGATGGCGGGGTCATCTGGGAGGTTATGTCATCGGCCGATGGTGCAATTATATGGCATTACATAGTGGATAGATCATGGCATGCCATGCCATGATGCATCATATACTCAATCATTGGACCATGCAACAATTCACCAATGATTGGGCCGCTGCATGGTGGATAGTATGTCCCCCATTCGTAATTCCCACTTTATTTATGTCCTAAGCTATGGAAGGCTAGTACGTCAAGTCTCGAGTTACGAAAGGCAGACCGAAAAGAAAACGAATGGCAGAAAGAAAACGGGCGGTTGAAAAATGGAAACGACGAACAACGCGAGAGAGGAGGTCTAAGCCGAAGCGAGGCACAAATGTCGATGACGTCGGAGGTTCACGAAGATGGGACCTTTGTGGCAATCGAAAACTCAAAAGGTTTCATATTTAGGTTACTCCCATATTCCCCATTGTAACCTACTCCTTTCTTCCAACACTCTGTGAAATCCCTTCCTTGAATTCAAACAACAACCATGAAGATCAATCACATAGGAATCCATTTACCCACTACCTAAACAAATCCCTGAAAGTCTTAGGGAGTAGTTCTGAACTATAAAGAAACAAATAAGAGCATGACTTAAAATGCGAGATCAGTGATAAGGAGTTGATTAGATGAACTAGGATATTGTATAATTCTAAAAGGAACTCTAAGATATTACAAGATAGTGATATCATACTATTATTTCTTGCACAAGATTTCTCATAATAAAGTAGGAAAGGACAAAAAACATAAAAAGAATCATTGACATTAAGGAGGAAAGGCCGAAAAACATAAAAGAAAAGAGTCACTGGCATTAAGGAGGAAAGGCCAAAAAACATAAGAAAAAGAGTCGTTGACATCAAGGAGTTGGGGGTTGTGAGAAAGTATAGAATAGAAGGGATATTAGCATGGGAACGATTTTTTGAGCTAGTATTTGTTACTTTTCAAACCCTTGGAAGAGACTAGAGAAAAGACCTATTGAATAGGGAAGCGTATGCCCTTCTATCAGAAAATCATATAAGAAATACAACTTGATCCACTACAAAATATTCCTTCTTCAGTTGGTCCTGAACCAACAACTATGAGTCCTTCAAGCTCACTCACAATGTGTCTTTGAAGACACTTTCCTATTCAAGTAGATATATAAAGGTTCTTAAGGAGTTGGGGTTTAGGGTCACCAAAACTCTCCTTTTTTGTATCCAGTGCATCAAAATCTTCATATATGCTCCCATTAAATTGTTAAATAATTGCCTAATTCTCTTTCATAACTCCTCTCTCCACTTGCTTGCCTACCTTTTCAAAGCATCCATTGTTTTCCTTCAAATTAGTAAATACATTCCCTGTTGTCTTAATGGCATGGACAAGCAACATTTTTTGGCAAATAACTCATGGTATCAACATGATCCTACAAGGGATCTAGATCTGTAAATTTCCATTGATGTTAATGCATAGATCGAGGTCATTCTTTGTGCTTGCCCATCCTTCCTTTTGTTGTGATTTCAATGGGTAATACACACGCTTCGAGTGGGACGATTCCTTTTATGCCTGAAGAGGACCCACTCAAAGATCATTATGTTAATAACTTGGTCACATTTCATAGCGCGTAATAGAGAAGGAATAATGGACATGAATCGAGCTCATCCTTATGACTCTCAAGAAGGTTAATGATTTAATCCAGGGGACAATCTAACAAACAATAGGTATCTTTATCCTCCCATTTGGTGTTAGAGTAGAGAAAATCATGCTCAAGTCATGTGTTGCTATAAACTTTATTATTTTCAAACCATTTTGTTCAACATGAACCTGCTTGCAATGCAATCCAAAGCACCCCATAACCCACCCATTGGATGTATGAGAAAGAGCACAAAGACCTTTAGGATTAGTAAGAGTCTCGATATGATGAAGAAGTTTTGGGTAACTAAATTTATAACAATATTTTGTGCTCTAAAACTACAATCATACAATCCCTTGTCAATTTATTTCTCAAATTTCAAACCAAAAGAATCTTCACCAATATATCGACTCCGATGGTCACCCCATACCACTATATTATTGCGAGGGTCTTGAGGATCCCCCCTCCAATATCCACACCCAAATAACATCTTAACTATGTCGATTCCTCCTCTGAAATTTCTTCTTAAATTTCCATCGAAAGGATCATCGTTGCATACCTTGAAACTTTGATCTATGTTGCAAGCAAAAACAACCATAGTTCTGGTTGACCTATGTGTTGAGTAAGGCTCATTGTCATTGAACTATGAGGTGGAATGAAAATATCACATGGATGTTGAAGATTGATGACAAGATTGCATAGGTGATTGTTCACATGTTTGTGTGTTTAGTTCCATGGATGTGTGTGCATATATAAGAAATCACTTCCCTCTAAAATCAACCACTCTTCCACTCAAATTAGGCCAATCTAAGACTTAGTATTCAGTGAATTTGAAATATCTCATCGGGCCAAATTTGACTTTGTATCGGCGAAAAAATTGGTATCGAATGTAAAATAAAGATTGTATTAGGACATTTTCCAACATGATATCGAGACAAAATGAAAGATGGTTGTTGTGATGAAATTTTCATTGAGGCAAAATTGAGAATGTGTGTCAATTCAAAATTGAAGATGGAACATATCATTTTTAAACTTGATATAAGGCCACTTTCAAGCATATCCATTTTAAGAACAAGAGTCGTAGATATTGTAATGCATGGTAGTTTCCCTATAAATCTTTATTTCTTCCCTCTAAAAGATCACAATTTTGGTCCCAATAGCATTCATTCTATTACAAAGATAACAGACTATCATGAAAAATCAACTGGCTAGAATTCGTACTACAAGATTCGAACCTACAACCTCAGTTCAACGAGATAATAAAACCACTCCTTGAAAACACCTTAATGTAATTATCATGTAATTAACATATGAGTAGATGGTGGGTTACCATAGGGAACAAAGAATGGTCATGTGGCATGTTTTCATACACCTTCAACAGAGGACGAAAGACTCCATAGAATCGACTCCTTAAAGAATGCACACGTGATTGGAAATTTCAAAAATATAAATTCTAACACAT
>SNQJ01S0023524.1:45753-61094 GCA_010110895.2 Picea sitchensis | reverse complement strand
TATTAAAAAGTTTTTTTTAATTCTAATGAATATCATTGAAAGTGTATATTTATGATCATTATTCCTGCAAAATCACCCCCACTTAAAATGACCTGCTAGTGGCTAGAAGTTTGTGAACCTTGATCTATTAACTCATTTAAAAGATTTTAATGAATTAGAAACAATTTTATATCTTACTTGATACCCAACTATATCAATTTAAAAAAAAAATTATAATTTTAAAATATTCTTTTTATTTAATTAATATATTTAATAAATTTAACATTAAAATAAATGAATATATTCTTGTCGGGGAACCTTCCCAAATCCAATCTTCAAGAAAGCTCGCGAACGAATTCAACTCAACTATGGAATGGAGTTTCACAGATGGACAGACCCGAACAGGACCAGGCATCCAATCTTCAACAAGCTCGCCAGCGAACTCAACTATGGAATGGAGTTTCACAGATTGATAGACCTAAACAGATCAGGTATTTATAGGAACATCACAAAAATAAATTATTGATAATCTTCCAGCGATTCTTCTAAATTTTTAGCGCCAAATTTCAGTACGTTTGGAATAATGTTCAAATCGTAGCATGCTTATACTACTTATAATTTAATAAACATTTCTGTATTAAATCGTGTGGTAGATCACATGGGAGCGTTTTTGTTTTAAATCACGTTGTAGATCACATGGGATGGGATTTGTTGTTGTACACAACAACTTGTAGTAACACGCGCGTAAGATATCAATGATGACTCGATATCTTCACCTTAGATCACATGGAATTTGTTGTTGTACACAACAACTTGCAATGAGACGTGAGTAAGAGGTGGATGATGGCTCCATATCTTCACCTAGATTTTTCCACGTTGTTGTTCATGTAAGTAAACCCTACTTTTGGCATGGGTTAAAATTTCCTGGATTAAAATTTGACAGTCAAGTAAATTTTTCAAAAAATATCGCAAGAAAGAAAAGATGTTACATGTGTACAATTTTTTTCAAAAAATATAGCACAAAGAAAAGATGTTATGTGTACAATTTTTTGTAATGGGGTTGTATATATCATATATATCATGCGAAGATATTTGCTACTTATTAATTTACAATTTATTATTAAAATGAAATAAGTAAGAGAATTTTTTTTATCATCAATAATTACTCACTAATTACTAGTAAATACAAAACTATATCATTGACTTCTTTTAGAATTAAATTTACATCAATTGTTTATAAAATAAACTATACATATCTTCTCAAAACAAGAAAGTCCTAGGTATTCCTAAGTTATCTTCTAATTAGCTTAGCAAACACTATAATAGTGCTTAAAACTTATAGGCATATAATACAAGCAACAATGATATTTAAATGCTCAAGCCTAATTGTATCATGTAATCAAGCATTGCATGTGTTAGCACTCTGTAAATTTTGTCCAGTTGAATAGACAAACGACAGAGGTAACTATTTCAACCAGCTTTAGAGTTGAAGCACTAGCCTGCTCAACTCGGGGAGGGCTCTCTCGTCTCACTTGATATTTCTTTTATGAACAGTGGCTNAAGAATGAACAATGCATTGACAAATCACAGAAACTATCAAGAGGAAAAAGGCTAAATGAGGCTATGAGTCCGAGTTTAACTTTGAAATTTGCATGGCATCGGAGGAAAAAGAAACATATAATTGCATCAGAGCATATTAAAATGAATTCTGAATTAGTTAAGAAAAAATGCACACAGTTTAAATTGCTAAGCCAAGAGCATCATGAGATGAATTATGGGCCTTTGATTCTCCAATTTAAACAGATGAAATTGTAAATGAAAATAAAAGATCACAGGAGTTACACACTATGAAAGAAGACAGAACTCATATCACAGCCAATTAGAATCTTTTCGTTAACAGTTCGAAAAGTCGCTTCTGCATTTGTATATTCATTCTAGCTCTAGAGTTTTGCAAAGTCCTCCTGCTCAGAGAGTAGGCTCCTCTTTTTCTTCATGCTTTCTATATCCTCGGGATGATATATATAGAGGATTTACTATGGGATTCAAAATGATTAAACTCCCCCATAGTTCTAAAGATAGAGGTTGGTTACAAAAAAGGAGTAATGTATAACGACAGTTTTCCTATTTTACAGGGATCGTTACAAATAGGTCTGACATATATCAAGATTTTTCTTTGAACGCCATATGTCCAAAATTTGCTGGAACGTACTCAATTCCACTCGAGAATTTATTCCAGCTTGGTGATTTCTTCCCTTAGTGTGCTCAACCAGACTGGTTGATTTTCCCCAACGCTTTCAACCGCTTCAGTTCTTATTTCCGCCTTCTGTCGTTTGCTATGTCCCTTATTCACCGCTCACTTGAGGAGTCCATCCACATGTCCATTGATGATTAGATCCCTCATGACATGATTTAGTCTAACCTCTGATTCTAGTTTTGTCACAGGGTGAGTATGGAATTTGGTTGCTAAAATCTGTGCAATCAACCTTTCTTCCTTACTCATCGATAAACTTGCCATGTTAGTTGAAAACCCTGTTTCAATGGATATTGTTTGATGGGCCTTGTCCATTTCTTCCAATTTTACAGAGAACATGATTTTTGTTTTCCTTAACTCTACAGAAATCCGGAAGTCGGTCCAGTTTGAGATTACTCTACTTATGAATGAGACGATGATTGGCCAGAACGGAATAACACCACCCATATTTTGAAGATCGGTAGTCATCGAGTTCTAATCATGAATTACTAACAGGATTACTTGCAGGTACGTTGGTTTGTCACACTTTACCAATCTATTTCAAATTATGAGCCTTTGAGTTAGTTATCCGACGACGTTCACCTGGCATTTCATGGATGTGAAGTGAGGTGATTTGACCAGCCGTCACTCTCCCCCACATGAATTGTTGATTTGACGTATTAGAACATGTGACATCAGGGATTTTGGGAAAACGGTTTTAGGCAGACCGCTTTTTCACCCCGATGTACCTCTGAGGGCGCCACACGTCCATGGATGAAGCCGCGGTAGTTTTCCCCTACCCGCCTTCAAATAGTTATCTTCCACGTTGCTTCATTCTTCAATATGTGCCTTAATCGTTGATTCGGGCTTCTTCAAGATCGACAGTCCGCCGAGTCCTACCTCTCACGCCTCCGCTACATTTTTTCGCATGCTGCCACATATGGCATGGACCTCCAAATCGTGCCATGTATTTACATCGCTAATTTTGAAACTTGGATTTCATGTATAATTGCAATGGTGATAACATAGGCTCCAGGTGGGGATGTTATCCTCCCTGTGAGGTAGCAAAGAACTGCAGACCCGATTCCTTCTTCGTTGGGCGCCTTTCAAAACATGTGCGTGTATCCGGTTACGTCTTGGAGACCGAACGTCAAAATTTTAAAACCGGGTTGTTCTCAACTGGATACTGAAAAAATACTGCTAGGATCTGACTGTACATACTACTAAAAATTTAAAGAAATTCTTGAACACCAAGCTTATTTGCACACTCCTACCTACCCTAACTGCTAAAAAGGACTGTCAATCAAGTGAAATCATAATTCCAATGCAGCCATGACAACATTCTATCCATTGTTCGTTTTCTTTGCACTTGTTTGCTCCAAAGCTTTTTTGTTGATTCATTCAAAATTTCATTCATAAATTCAAGTCTTGAAAAATCAAGGAAACTTAGACTGTTTACTTCCTCCAATAAGACTGCAAATGGATCTTCTAAAATATGCACAAAACAACTATTGTGCTTCACTCCTTCTGCTGCATTTTTGTTTTCAGGTGATTTAATTTGTTGATTTCTATTGAGAAACTGACAGATTTGCCAAGAAGTCTGGTAGTAAGAACTTTTTGAGTCATAAGGCAACCATGGCAGGAGAACATCGTCTGATGTAAAAAGATTTATATTTGATACAGACATTGATTCATTACTTTCTTTATCCTTAAGCTTGCAATCCAATATTATTTGTAGCTTCTGATTGTAAACCCTTTCTATATAATGTGTCTTGGAGTTATGAATCATATGAAAGGATGTTTCCTTTTCAGGAGCCAAGATAGAAGAGCAAACTTCCTTTACAAGTTTTTTTTCACTGCTTAGTGTCTCAATAGATGCAGTTACAGAATCTTCATCCATGTCTAGGCCTCTTAGAAATAAGACAACCATGTCATTTTCGAGGGAAGAAAGGCAACTCTGAAACACTTCGTCTTGCTGAAAATATTGTTGAATATCTATGTTAGTTTTAGGAGAAGGAAAATAACCTTTAACAACAATTTCTCAATCAACTTATTCTTCCTTTTTGAATCGATGGTTAAGCACAGTTTGCAAACCCGAATTGGAATATTCTTCCAAGTAATTGGCTACATGATCATCTAATGCATGTGGATGTTGTTGGTCTTCATTACTGATAACAAAAACAATGCCATTGTGAATGCAATCAATCTTCCCTATTTCTTTTGTCCTCTCATGATTTGCTTTCAACCGTTCAAAGGAGGAAAAACATAAAGGAAGATAGTTTTCATATGTAAGTCCACTGCCTTCTTCATATTCGACGTCATGCTTGGATGCTTTCTGATTTGAAACATTACAAATATTTTGTTTCAACAGTTTGAAAGAGGAAAAACACAATGGCAAGGTTCTTTTACCTGATTCAAAACTTTCTTATTTTTCTTCACTGTTGTTATAGGCACATTTTTCAATTTCTTTGGATTTGGTTATTTGAACATAATCATTTCAGCTTTATCTTAGACCAACTCATTTACTTTGAGCTAACAGATCTTCTACAACAAATAATAGAGATCATCAAACACATGAGAAAGAAAGAAGCGCAATATCTTGTCAATTTGTTTCATTCTCGTTGGTTTAGTGTGATTTTGCATCAGCACCAATTCGTTTGACTCAATAATTATCTTAGAATTCTCTTTCAACAATTTAAATGCAGCAAAGCATAAAGGTATAGAATTCTCTTCAGCTGATCCGATATTTTTCTCTTTGTAACTGTGATACATAGGTTGATTTATCCCACTGTACTGCTGAAAAGAAACTTCTTCAACATCACAATCATCCTCATATTTGTCATATACAGGAAAATCATCAACATATGCAACATTGTCTAACAAGAACAAACTTGGAACATCAATCTGTTCTTCAACAAACTGATTTGCAAATTCATCCTCTTGACTGTCTACAAAAGAATACAAAAATTAATCAACCCCCTGCTTATCATGGGATGGATCAAAAGCTAAATCAATACCTCCTCTTTCAACAAGTGGAATATAATTTTTAGCAAAATCATAAGCATTGGAAACTCCAAGAGGACTTATGATATTGTCAATTCTATGCTCAAGATTCCAATCAACTATTTTCTGTTCATATTCACTTTCATGTTCTTGAGCATTCAAACCCTCATTTTGGATTTGTTTACATGCTTGGATGTTGTGTTGAATGTCCTGAGCATCATTAAAAAAAATTTGTAAGGACTTAGGTCTTCTTTCCATCAGGAGGAAAGACAAATCTGGATGAAGAGTAGTTGCATAATGGAGCATGGCAACAACTTCAGTGGGTTGAATTTTTTCAGGCAATTTGTAGTAAACACTGGAAAACCTTCAACTGAATATAGAGATAGTTTCATTGCTCTACCTTTCCAAGGCATTGAACTCTGTAAGTTGTAGCTCAAAATATTTCTTCTTGCCCCAAAACTTAAAAAAAACATTCTTCAACTCCTCTCATGAGCCAATTGTCTCTGGATACAAATGTTTAAAATAGTCTTTGGTGTCCCCTTTCAAGGATTGAGAGAAGGCCCTCATACAAACATCATCATGGTCGATCTCAACCAAATCTACAAAATGCTCAAATCCTTGGATGTACTTTTCAGCTGAGATGTCATCAGGTACCCCATCAAACACAAGTAGATACTCATAGTGCTTTGGAGGGAAACCGTGGAGGACTTGGGGTAGATTCAAGGGTATGTATCTATGTTGGGTCTTGGAGGACGTTGGACCAAGTACATGAGGAGAAATATCAGCCTTGGCTTCATGGGGCTCATCAACTTGGTCATGGTCATCACATGGCCCAGATGGAATTTTTTAATCAAAATCAGTGATACAATGAGGATATGCATGTACAACTTTAAGAGGAGGATATACAATTTCAAAATTCTCATGATCATCATTATAATGCAGTAGGTAAAGAAAAATTTGTTTGGCATGTTCAAGGAAGGAGCAGAGGTAATTTCTAACAAATAGTAAAATGTTTTGGAGGAGATCCCATTTAAAGTACCTGTTTTCTTCCATGATGCATTTTCATACCTCTGTCAAGGGGTCTCATTTCCAGTGGAGTCTCTAAATTACATTTGAAGCTTGAGTGGAGTCGCCAATAATGTTTTGGAAGCCAGATTCTATTTTGAGAGTGGAGTCGCCATTGAAAATTTAAATTTATGGATTCTTCTACCAATGGAATCACCTTCAAACTGATTTTTTGATGCGTGGAGTCGCCAGAGTAGGAATACAGCCAATATGTGTCTAAGTGTTTGTTGCTCTCAGACCTTAGAACTCAACCATGTCATTCTTTCCTAGGGAAAAAATTTCAATTTCGTCCCCGACAATGGCGCCAGAATGTTAGCACTTTGTAAATTTTGTCCGGCTAAATAGACAAACGACAGAGGTAACTATTTCAACTAGTTTTAGAGCTCAAGCACTAGCCTGCTCAAATCAGAGAGGGCTCTCTCGTGTCACTTGATATTTATTTAATGAACAATGGCTAGATTTGGTTTGTTTTGGGGGGGTTTTATAAAATTGTTGAAGAAATGGAGATGACATTTGGGCTATGGAGTCAGGAATGAACAATGCATTGAAAAAACATGGAAACTATCAAGAGGAAAAAGGCTAAATGAGGCGATGAGTCTAAGTTTAATTTTGAAATTTGCATGGCATCAGAGGAAAAAGAAACATATAACTGCATCAGAGCATATTAAAATGAATTCTGAATTAGTTAAGAAGAAATGGACACAGTCTAAATTGCTAAGACAAGAGCACCGTGAGATGAATTCTGGGCCTTTGATTCTCCAATTTAAATAGACGAAAGTGTAAATGAAAATAAAAGATCACATGAGTTACACACTATGAAAGAAGACATAACTAATATCACAACCAATTAGAATCTTTTCGTAAACAGTTTGAAAATTCGCTTTTGCATTTGTATATTCATTCTAGCTCCAGAGTTTTACAAAGTCCTCCTGCTTAGAGGCCAAGCTCCTCTTTTTCTTCATGATTTCTATATCCTCGGGATGACATATATAGAGGATTTACTATGGGATTCAAAACGATTAAAATCCCCCATATTTCTAAAGATAGAGGTTGGTTACAAAAAAGGAGTAATGTATAACGACAGTTTTCCTATTTTACAGGGATCATTACAAACAAGTCTGACATATATGAGGCTTTTTCTTTGAACGCCATATGTCCAAAATTTTCTGGAACGTACTCAATTCCACTCGAGAATTTATTCCAGCTTGGTGATTTCTTCCCTTAGCATGATCAACCAAACTGGTTGATTTTCCCCAACACTTTCAACCGCTTCAGTTCTGATTTCCGCCTTTTGTAGTTTGCTCCGCCTCTTCTTCACTGCTCGCTTGTAGAGTCCATCCACGTTTCTGTTGATGATTATATCCCTCATGACAGGATTTATTCTGACCTCTGATTTTGGTTCTGTCGCAGGGTCAGTATGGAATTTGGTTGCTAAAATCTGTGCAATCAACCTTTCTTCTTTACTCGTCAATAAACTTGCCATGTTAGTTGAAAATCTTGTTTCAATGGATATTGTTTGATGGGCCTTGTCCATTTCTTCCAATTTTACAGAGAACACGATTTTTGTTTTCCTTAACTCTACAGAAATCCGAAAGTCGATCCAGTTTGGGATTACTCTACTTATGAATGAGATGATGATTGCCTGGAATAGAATAACGCCACCCATATTTTGAAGATCGGTAGTCATCGAGTTCTAATCATGAATTACTGACAGGATTACTTGCAGGTACGTTGGTTTGTCACGCTTTACCAATATATTTCGATTGATGAGCCTTTGAGTTAGTTATCCGGTGACGTTCACCTGGCATTGCACGGACTTGAAGTGAGGTGATTTGACCAGTCGTCACCCTCCCCCACACGAATTGTTGATTTGATGTATTAGAACATGTGACATTGGGGCTTTTGGGAAAACGGTTTTATGACATCGGGGCTTTTGGGAAAATGGTTTTAGGCAGACCGCTTTTTGCCCTGATGTACCTCTGAGGGCGCCACGTGTCCTTAGATGAAACCGCAGTGGTTTTCCCTGGCCCGCCTTTGAATAGTTATCTTTCGTGTTGCTTCATTCTCGATATGTGCCTTAGCCATTGATCTGGGCTGCTTCAAGATTGACGGTTTGCCGATTCCTACCTCTTGCGCCTCTGTTATATTTGTCCGCATGCCGCCACATATGGTTTGGACCTCCAAATCACGCCATGTCTTTACATCGCTAAATCTGAAACTCGGTTTTCATGTATAATTGTTATGGTGATAACAACATGTATAGAATTATGTTCAAAACATAGAAGGAGATATAACTTTGTGACCTCCCCTATGGTTCTAGAGAATTGCAGGGGTGGAGTAGTTATCAAGGACACAAATTTTAAATGTGTAAGTGACATGGGTGAGTCTTCTTTTTCAAAGCAAGACATAGGTTGTATTTTTCATTATTGTTTCCCTCCAAAATTGACCACTCTTCCACTAAGATTAGGAAAATTTGAAAGTTAGTATTGGGCAAATTTATCAAAACAAGTTAACAAAACCATCAAGAGAACCAACCTACATGTGTAGTGTGTCGACCTACCTGTTGATAGTGTTTTGGGTACTACTACTGGAGAAAGGCAGCCTCCAATAAATGCAGGAGGATGCCTCATTTATTACAGAGACACATGGTAAGAAAAATCAATTTAGGAGTGGAAAGATTCACGAAAAAGGAAGAAAACTATAACAAGAGAAGAAAAAAACATAATTGTGGCAGGGCTTAACACATAGAGGAAGGATGAAAGTCAACAAGACAAAAATCCAATACATGTCATGCATTAGTAGGACACTGATAGATGACCCTCAACTCATTTTGTAGAAATTCATAAAGAAATGGAATCCAACCCACTGCTTCAAACCCTAATCCCCCAAACCTCAAATTCTAGAATTTAATTCACTAGTCTTTATCCAATGGAAACTCACGAGACCTATTCATCGCCATCCACAACTCAATTTGGAGAACACCATAAATAATAGCCAATATGATCCATTGTTTTGAACCCTAATCCACAATACCTCAAACTCTTGAGCTCGAGTAACTGCTCGTTTTCACTGCCAAAAATAATAAGGTAGATGAATCTATAAAAGTTGGAGCCTATGTGCCCTTAGTAGTCACTCGAGTACAAATAATGTGAAATAAATCTCTTTGAGCTCCTTACACAGAGGAAGAAGATTAACAATGTGGTCTTAATTATGTTTTTGATAAAATTTATTGAAAATTTTGGTACTAAATTTGTCTCTATTAAATGTCTCGAGGTGGGAGTAAAAGATGAGTTTGTGACCATCTGTACAACGTAAAGTGAGTGATGTATTTTGACTGAGATTAGTGATAAGTGGTTGATAAGATGAACTACGATATCATATAATTATAAAAGGAACTCTAAGATATTACAAGATAGACATATCGTACTTATATTTCTTGCACAAGATTTCTCATAATAAAATAGTAAAAGACGAAAAAATATAAAAAGAATCACTAACTTTAAGGAGTAAAGTCCGAAAAACATAAAAGAAAAGAGTCACTGGCATTAAGGAGGAAATGTCAAAAAACATAAGAAAAAAGAGTCGTTGACATCAAGGAGTTGGGGGTTGTGAGAAAGTATAGAGTATAAGGGATATCAACATGGGAGCGTTTTTTTGAGCTAGTATTTGTTACTTTTCAAACCCTTGGAAGATACTATAGAAAAGGCCTATTGAATAGGGAAGCGTATGCCCTTCTATCAGAAAATCATATAAGAAATACAACTTGATCCACTACAAAATATTCCTTCTTCAGTTGGTCCTGAATCAACAACTCTGAGTCCTTCAACCTCACTCACAATGTGTCTTTGAAGACACTTTCCTATTCAAGTAGATATATAAAGCTTCTTAAGGAGTTGGGGTTTAGGGTCACCAAAACTCTCCTTTTCTATATCCAGTGCATCAAAATATTCATATATGCTCCCATTAAATTGTTAAATAATTGCCTAATTCTCTTTCATAACTCCTCTCTCCACTTGCTTGTTTACCTTTTTAGAGAATCCATTGTTTTCCTTCAAATTAGTAAAGACATTCCTTGTTGTCTTAATGGTATGGAAAATCAACTTTTTTTGGCAAATAACTCATGGAATCAACATGATCCTACAAGGGATCTAGATCTCTAAGTTTCCATTGACGTTAATACATAGATCGAGGTCATTCTTTGTGCTTGCCCATCCTTCCTTTTGTTGTGATTTCAATGGGTAATACACACGCTTCGAGTGGGACGATTCCTTTTATGCCTGAAGGGGACCCACTCAAAGCTCATTATGTTAATAACTTGGTCACATTTCATAGCGTGTAATAGAGAAGGAATAATGGATATGAATCGATCTCATCCTTGTGACTCTCAAGAAGGTTAATGATTTAATCCAAGGGACAATCTAACAAACAATATGTATCTTTGTCCTCCCATTTAGTGTTAGAGTAGAGAAAATCATGCTCAGGTCATGTGTTGCTATAAACTTTATTATTTTCAAACCATTTTGTTCAACATGAACCTGCCTGCAATGCAATCCAAAGCATCCCATAACCCACCCATTGGATGTATGAGAAAGAGCACAAAGACCTTTAGGATTAGCAAGAGTCTTTATATGATGAAGAAGTTTTGGGTAACTAAATTTATAACAATATTTTGTGCTCTAAAACTACAATCATACAATCCCTTGTCAATTTGTTTATGAAATTTCAATCCAAAAGAAGCTTCACCAATACATCGACTCCGATGGTCACCCCATACCACTATATTATTAAGAGGGTCTTGAGGATCCCCCCTCCAATATCCACACCCAAATAACATCTTAACTATGTCAATTCCTCCTCTAAAATTTCTTCTTAAATTTCCATCGAAAGGATCATCGTTGCATACCTTGAAACTTTGATCTATGTTGCAAGCAAAAACAACCATAGTTCTGGTTGACCTATGTGTTGAGTAAGGCTCATTGTCATTGAACTATGAGGTGGACTAAAAAGATCACATGGATGTTGAAGATTGATGACAAGATTACATAGGTGATTGTTCACATGTTTGTGTGTTTAGTTCCATGGATGTGTGTGCATATATAAGAAATCACTTCCCTCCAAAATCAACCACTCTTCCACTCAAATTAGGCCAATATAAGACTTAGTATTTGGTGAATTTGAAACATCTCATTGGGCCAAATTTGACTTTGTATCGGCGAAAAAATTGGTATCGAATGTAAAATAAAGATTGTATCAGGACATTTTCCAAATATTGAGAAAAAATGAAAGATGGTTATTGTGATGAAATTTTCATTGAGGCAAAATTGAGAATGTGTGTCAAGTCAAAATTGAAGATGGAACATATCAATTTTAAACTTGATATAAGGCCACTTTCAAGCATATCCATTTTAAGAACAAGAGTTGTAGATATTGTAATGCATGGTAGTTTCCCTATAAATCTTTATTTCTTCCCTCTAAAAGAACACAATTTTGGTCCCAATAGCATTCATTCTATTACAAAGACAACGGACTATCAGGAAAAATCAACTGGCTAGAATTCGTACTACAAGATTTGAACGTACAACCTCAGTTCAACGAGATAATAAAACCACTCCTTGAAAACACCTTAATGTAATTAACATACAAGTAGATGGTGGGTTACCATAGGGCACAAAGAATGGTCAAGTGGCATGTTTTGATACACCTTCAACAAACGACGAAAGATTCCATAGAATCGACCCCTCAAAGAATGCACACATTCTTGGAAATTTCAAAAATATAAATTCTAACACATGTTATTTCAAAAATATAATTCATACACATATCAAGGGTTTTAAATTGAAAAGTATTAGGAAGTTCTTCTCCATTGAATTTAGGGATCTACAAAAAAACCCTAATTTGTTAAGAAAATGTACTTAACAAGAGAATGAAATGGTCCTAGTGTTATTGTTATATATACATAATCGTCATTTTCATCTAATTGGAAGGGATTGTTTGTCGTGATATAAGGGGGAAGCTTCTAGTTGGTCGTTTTCTCTTGACATAAAAGGAATGTTCAAACTTTTGATGATGAATTCAAAAAGGTATTCTTAGAAAGATGGTCAAAAGACATAAATCATGATAGTGAAGTATGGAAAGATCATTTAAAGGAATTAGAAAAGGCAAAATTGAATTATATGAAGAACAATGAACATAAAAATGTTGGAAGTCTCCAAATTGCAAAAGGACAAAGATGACTTAAAAGAAAAACTTAAAAGAAAGAATATTGATTTTCCCTCTTATACACCCTTCGTCAAGTGTTTATTAAGGATATAAAGAGATTTAAAGAAGGAAAAAAAAGCAAGAGGATGCAAATGATGAAGTCAAAAGGAAAGAAAAATAAATAAAACAATTTTGTAATCATCATGAAGCTCTTCTTAGTAATGTTAAGAATGCAAAAAAACCTCTCCAAGAAGTCAAATAAAAGATTGTAGATGAAGACATGACAAAGAGAGTTGAAGAGGAAACCTGTTATAAGGTTAAAGAAACCCTATATAACACCGAAGTCAAATTAGAAATTAAAACAAGAATTTAACAACCACAAAAGAAATCAATGGCTAGCATCACCCTTTACCATAAGAAGTAGAAGGAAGAGAAATTACAAAGTCAATGGTGGATATATTTGAAGAAGTTGAGATCTAGCTAGAGAAGGTAAAAGACAAATTGGAAAATAAGAGGAAAATATTTGACAACATTCTCTCTCAAGCAAACACAATCCAAGATAAAGCACAAAGGCTATAATGTTTTACACTACTACAAGGAAGACAAATGCAAAGTTGATAGAACGTGAAGGATAACCATTATAGGTGGAACCATATTGATAACCTTGTTACCAATAAAGTACAAAACAATATCCTCACTTCCAAAGAAGAAGATGGCAAAATCAACGACGTTCATGGAAGCAGAAGTTGAGGAACAATTAGGAGACAAGACCAACACATACAACAAATTGGCAAAGTTACAACAATGCATTGAATCAAAGGAAAAGAAATTGTGCAACATCAAACTATCATCACAAATAAGTCATATATAGATGGACGAGTTGAATCAATAATCACATCAAGAAAAAATATGAAGATATCATATTACTTGGTTTCATCTTATGTTAAACCCCTAACCACATAACTTACCACGTAACTTTAAGAACAAATCTTTTCAAAAGAAACATTATATTTGATCTACATGAACAATAAATGAGAACAATTAACTATAAATATTAATAGACTCAAAGATGATAAACCTTGACCAATGAGCATTGTATATGGATGTATTTGGGCTATTTGAGGGTTACAATATCTTGGAGTTATTTTCTAACCCATCATTGCATGAAAAAAAGTGAGGTGCGCTCTACATCTAAGGGGAATGAGATGTATCAAATCCGTCCACTTATATATAATATTAATTAAATTTAAAAAATTATAAATATAAATTATATTAATTTGTAATATATATTATATATAAGAATGATTAATTTATAATATATAATCCGTCCACTTATATATAATATTAATTAAATTTAAAAAATTATAAATATAAATTATATTAATTTGTAATATATATTATATATAAGAATGATTAATTTATAATATATATTAGAAGAGACTAATGAAATATAAAATAAAGTTGAACCCATTTTTTTAACATGTTGAATTTTATTATTTATAACCTGTGAATAACCCTCGTAACCTGTCGGCATTTTTATCCTTATAATTCGTGTCAGCTGTCCTTTTACCTGTAATCTACGTGCATGCACATCAAAGCATCGGATGGCTTCATTGGTTCTTGTCAATGTTGAATACCAAGGCCTTCATGGTTCGTGTAAAACAATTACTTGTCACACGTGAAGATATATATATAATAAATATATGTGAAGATATTTGATACTTATTAATTTATAATTTATTATTAAAATGAAATAAAGTAAGAGACAATTTTTATTATCATTACTAATTATTAGTAAATACAAAACTATGTAATTGAACTCTTTTACAATTAAATTTACATCAATTGTTTATAAAATAAACTATACATATCTTCTCAAAATAAGAAAGCCCTAGGTATTTCTAAGTTATCTTCTAATTAGCTTAGCAAACACTATAATAGTGCTTAAAATTTATAGGCATATAATACAAGCAACAATGATATTTGCTCAAGCCTAATTGTACCATGTGATCAAGCATTGCATGTATAGAATTATGTTCAAAACATAGAATGAGCTATAACTTTGTGACCTCCTCTACGGCTCTAGAGAATCGCAGGGGTGGAGTAGTTATCAAGGATGGGAATTTTAAATGTGCAAGTGACAAAGAATTTAAGGGTGACTCTTATTTTTTCAAAGCAAGACATAGGTAGTATCTTTCATTATGGCATCCCTCCATAATTGACCACTCTTCCACACAAATTAGGGAAATTTGAAAGTTAGTATTGGGCAAATTTATCAAAACAAGTTAACAAAACCACCAAGAGAACCAACCTGCACATGTAGTGTGCAGACCTCACTTGTTGATAGTGTTTTGCGTACTACTACTCGAGAAAGCGGCCTCCAATAAATGCAGGAGGAGGCCTCATTTATTACAGGGACAGATGGCACACAAAATAAATTTAGGAGTGGAAAGATTCACACAAAAGGCAGAACACTAGAACGAGAGAAGAAAACAACACAATTGTAGGATGTGGAAGGGCTTAACACGTATAGGGAGGATGAAAGCCAACAAGACAAAAATACAATACATGTCATGCATTAGTAGAACACTGATAGATGACCCTCAACTCATTTTGTAGAAATTCATAAAGAAATGGAATCTGACCCACTGCTTCAAACCCTAATCCCCCAAGCCTCAAATTCTAGAATTCAATTGACCATTATTTATCCAATGGCAAGTCACGAGACATGTTCAACACCATCCACAACTCAATTGGGAGAACATCATAAATAATAGGTAATATGATCCACTGTTGTGAACCCTAATCCACAATACCTCAAACTCTTGAGCTCGAGTAACTGCTCGTTTTCACTGCCACAAATAAT
>SNQJ01S0023523.1:44930-59859 GCA_010110895.2 Picea sitchensis | reverse complement strand
AAGTTAATGAAGGCTTCATACCCATTGCAAGTGACCCATTGTCGAGTTACCTATTTATCCCACCGTGCCATGCACCAAGAACACTTTTTCCAACCGAGGGTTTGAGCCTGCAAACTAAGTTGATTTTATACAATGATCATCACGCTCTTGCTATCTATTCTATTGCACTGTCTAAATTATTCCCCGAACCTAAGATTTCCAACCTCGAGTGTGTATGTCGGACGAGTTGAGCGCTGCCAAGAAATTTTTTGAAGAAGTTTTGATTGACCTCATGACTGAAAGAGCCATGTTGATGTCTACAGGTGCAAAAGAATCATCAACGAGAGGACTGCAAGCCTCTTCGTCGACTGCTCACGGAGTTGAACCATCCTGGCCATTAGATGAAAAGAGAACCAAGAACAAGGATGATCTAGCGAATGCCAAATTGATCTCGACTATATTACCCACCTATATTCCACCTCTGAGTGATGTATTAAATCGAGACACTGTACCTAGAGATTTTGAGTATGCCTTGGTCACCACGTACCTCCTGAAGGGGATACGCATAGTTCAAGCAGACCAAGAAAATATTGTAGCATTGAATTTTAGCGACTTCAACCTCGGATATTGCAAAGTCTATAACATGATCACCCCACATAAGTACTTGGCCAGAACTAAGGGGAAGAATTCAAAGATAATCCCCCAGTCATGGACCATGAACCTCACGTAGTCCACCTTACTGAACATCATGAAGATTCCCCACTTCATAAGACACCAGGAGGTGAATGCCTATGTCAAGATGCTACTTTATTATTACCATGGTGGTTATTTGTGTCTAAACCACTACATAATAGTTGATCTAACGATGATCAATCAGATCATGGGCTTGAGCATGCAAGGAACTGATCCACGAGAGTTTTACCTCGAAAAATCCATGGATCACACTCTAGCACAGAAAATCAAGGACACTTATGGAAATGTCAAGAAGGGAACGTGAAGCTACAAGGTAGATTCTATCCAGAGTGGTGCAGTGCACCTCACCTATCAGTTGATTGTAGGGAAGTTAGCAAGAAATAACCAACCTACCCAAGTCACTGGTTTTGTAGTCGACCTTGCAGGGAAGTGCGCGGAAGGCCTTTAGATGAACTGGGCAAAGTACCTAGTGAACCAACTGGAAATCGACTGTAGAGAAGAACATGATCAAGAATATTAATTCCATTTCAGTTGGCTCTTGATCCTTATAGATTTTATTTCTTGGGAGATGTCAGAAGGTGCGACCTTCCTAGACATCGATCCTTTTGAACCACTAGCTGCAAAGTTCAGTACGCTGTGGTATTCAAGTGACATGAATAAACNACAAATGTTGTTTTTCATACCTACTACAATCAACTCAAGATATCCATATAGTCTGAGCCTCACATGACTCTGAAAACTCTACACCAGTTCCGATGTTTGATGAAGTTCAACGTGGATTGACATTTTATTTACATCACAATGTGCATTGACGAACACAAGCAACAACTTCAATCCTAATATAAGCTGATGGAGGAGGACTTGGAGGAGATCACTAAGGACTGGTCGACGGATCTCCTTATTCCAGCAGACCCTCCAGAGATATCCGACATCGACAACCTAAAAAATGCATAGGATACACTCAGACCTAGCAAAACAAAGAATATCAAATAATTCCAAGAGATAGACAACACATCCGTGAAGACTGCTTCCATATCACCATAGCAAGGAGGTGATGGAAAATATTTGAATGACAAAGAAGTTGAACAAAATAAAGGAGACGAGGTTGATCCCCTGAATAAGAGGAAAGGTTCACCTCCGAAACCTTCCTACTAGAAGAAATCGAAGCCCACCATGAACAAGATGCAGACTGTCCTCACCTATGATGACTTCGACTTCCTCATAGCAGCCCTGCAAGATGCTTCACTGGAAATAGAAGAGAAACAAGAAGCGAAACAAGAGGATATGTATGATCGAATTGAGACTAAACTTCGAGGGGTACAACAGAACGTACGGTCCAGCCGTGCAGTCTCCACTGCGTCGGGAGAACCAGAATTAGGAGATGAGCTAGCTCAACTCCATCACCTAGCCGATACAGTCGAAGCTCTCCTTCGACGAGCACAGGAAGAAACAAAAAAATCCACCCAGGCTTTGACACAAGTACAAGGAGTACTCATAGAGAAACGCAGTGCTACAGAACAGGAAAATATTGCTATCCAAGTGAATTCTGATGAAGATAAAGCATAACTAAAACAAGAAAAGGAATACTTTCTCGCAGAGAAACTCGAAGTAAAAGTAGCGGTCATAAGAGCACTTCACTCTGTGATAGTCTTAGAAATCAAGGCAGAAGACCGAGTCACACAGTAGGTGAACCAACTCATAGAAGACATCCAACAACTACAACAATGCATAGCAGATTTGGAGATATGCACTGTACCTGAGACCCCACAATATGTAAGAGTCCAAAGAGAAGTAACCACCCGGAGAGAATTTAAAAGGATAAAGGCTCTTCCCTTGGAATGCAATCAACTTACCGATCATAGTGCCCAAACCTATGAACAACTCATGAAGAACCCATAATTGAAGGCACTGGAGTCGCATCTCCAAGAGGCGAAGTATCAAGCCGAAAAGATATAGGCGCAATTGAAGCCCCTATCAGTTGTGGAAAGAATGAAGTGCTCCCAAGAGAAATGCACTGCACAACAACAGATCCACACTATCTAGAGTAGAGTTATGGAGGTAACTCAGAAACTGCAACTTGTAAAAGAAAAGGATTATCAATTGTTTACAGAGGTAGAAGGCCAAGGAGCAGAGATAGAGAAGGTTGTCTCTACAACTGAACAATGTCTAGAGGGACCTATCAACGATGTAGTCATCCAAGAGTTTGTTGAACAAGAGGATGTAGAAAAACAATAAGTCGAAGCATCGTGAGCCAATTTCGAGGTGTTCGAAGTGGAAATAGTTAGACCAGAGTGACTCGGGATGAGTCACAAGTGAGTGTTGGGGGCCTGTTGGCCCTTGAACAAGTTTTGGGATATCCTTGGTCAATTTTGACCTATTTTGGGACTTTGACAGCCTGTCGAAGATAGAGCACAAGACGAAGAAGAGATCACGGGATCTTGGCCCCTTTATGGGTCCTTTTTGGGTTTTGGGATTATGTAATGGGAATGGGATGTCGACCCATGGGTTTTCCCATGTTTAGGCCTATTTTGTAAAGTGTAAATAAGTATATAGGTGATGTAAATGGCCTAGCCAATATGCAAAGTGCTAAGTGAAATCATGGTTTATAGATTCTCTATGCATATTGTGAGAAACTTGCAGAGCTAAGTGCAAGTGGTTGTAACATACTGTGAAAGGCTTTGTGCTAGACCTAGCTCGGGGAAGGAGGATCTGGCAGGGTGCGCGCAGATCTCCTCTCCTATGCGTAGTAGGGGTTTTGTGGCTCTGTTCATGTAGATGAATGATTGAAGATAATAAATAATAAGAGTCGATGGACGTAGCCCCAGGGTGGGGGTGAACCACGTAAATACTATGTTATTCTGCTCTGTGTAATGTTCTGATGTGTTTATGTCTTTCTTTACTTGCCAAGTGCTTTGATATAGATAGATATATCTATTTATGCTTTGTTCTTATGATAAATCTGGATGCTATATATGACATAGGTGAATGTGCTTAGTGCTTGAATCTACTAGATCTGATCCATTTACTTATGCTAAGTGCTTAACTACATTAGATCTGGGTGAATTTTGCGGTGCTTTGTTGTATCTACGAAGTAGATATTGGTTAAATAATGATGAAATGAAAATGCTATGTTCTCTATTAAGTATTATAATCACAGATCTGTGTCCCAGCTAAGGTTGCAGACACCTGAGTCCTGCAACCACCCCTGCCTCTACCTCGGGTGAGACTTCATCTGCTTCACACGTGTTTCCAAAAGGGTCGGTAGTTAGGGTTTTGTTGGTGCGCTGTTGTAGCGTTGAACCCTAGGTATACCGCTGTGCCAATAAGGGCCTCAAAACGACCCCAAAAGTTTGGAACCCGAAAAAATGCCAAGATGGAAAACTATTTTTAGAGATCATGGAATATCTGGGTGGCCACCAATATCCAACTAGATTAATAGGTGTAAGAAAATAATGGATGAATATGGATACATTACAAGAAAAGATATAGGTTCCATGAACAAGTGCAACCAAGTGGTTTGATCCTATATGAGGAATGAATGATGGTAAATGGAAATTGTGACCATGGGTGGGGCACTAATGGAAATATCCTTGGGGTAATATTAAATGGAGGTATAACATACAAGATCATGGGACACATAGGATAAATATAGGATCATGGGATAAACAAAGTTCAATGGTATTGATCAAGTAGAAATAGGGAACATGAACCATCAATGTGTATGAATTTCAATCGTGTGATGATGAGTTGGCATTGAGCATGTGAGAAACTACTAATTCAAGGAGAAATGATGACTCTCCTTGCCTAGTTCAAGTTTACCTGTCAATGATATAAATGGGTATGACACACATAATAACTCTAAACCAATCCCTTAGAATAAATGTGTTGAAGTATGTAGGTAGAGGTCCATTGGAGACGATAAATGATAGACCCTATAGAAACTAACATGAGGTGAAACATATCATGAATCAAATGTAGCTAACTAAGAGAGAAAATAATGGATGATGAGGTGATCACTGAGAAAGGAACTCAAGGATTTCCTTGGGAAAATTATAACAAACAAGGATGAATTGGGTAGAGACTATGAAACACCAAGAGATATGGTAAAAAATAAGCAATAGAATTTTGATTATAGCTTCGAGTGAAAATAGGATTTAAGACTATAAAAGACAAATCAGGGTTACAATGGTCGAATATAGGTGAAAGAAAATAATGGATGAATATGGATACATTGCAAGAAAAGAGATAGGTGCCATGAACGAGTGCAACCAAGTGGTTTGATCCTAGGTGAGTGGAATGAATGATGATAAATGGAAGTTGTGACAATGGGTGGGGAACTAATGGGAATATCCTTGGGGGAATATTTAATGGAGGTATAACATAAAAATGATCTTAAAAAATTATGCACACCTATGAGGAAAAATTATGCGTATATGGCACAAGAAATAAATTGTTATATGTGTAGTACCGATGGTGGTTTTTCCCTTTGATTTTGATTGATAAATGAACCTATTCACTAGAGGGAGAGATATTTTAAGGATCTATGGAATGATGTGGTTGGGAAACCATAAGTGGGGAGGAATATTGCATGGTATGGGTTATTGAAGTTAGTTCAAAACCCTTTTATGTGTGCTAATGAGGTGTGATTAAGGAGGATCATTGGGTTTTGGGATCTTGATGAGGAGTGTTTTGAGATTTATGGAAATTGTATAGAGTTGGCACTACTGGAAATTTATTTCATGATTCGTTTTCCCTTCCGTGAAGAGGTGGGAAATAATTGGCCCCAACTGGGAGGGGGTAGGACCTTGGAGGAATTGATCTAGGCTCACTGTGAGTGAGGGATGAAGAAGTTTGATGGTTCCATCCCTATTGGTGTGATCTATTCTAAGGATATGTGAGCTATAGTGACCATGGTAGTAAAAATATTGGGATCTTATGGCCCACATGTTGTCTTGGGTGGCCATATGCTGATGGGGGAGAGAGTTCTAGAGGGATCACATTTTGTATGGGCCCAAATTTTACTAATTATTCTAAGGAGGAAGTTGACGATTTTTTGATGACAAAGTGGGGTTAAACTTGGCTTAGGCATACTTTTTTATTCTTTTAGAGAATCTCAATTCTTATACCACATCATTTAGTTTGATTAGGAGGGACCTAGGAGCCTAGGATGTAGTGATGGGGAGAGTTGATGAGTCATGAAGGTGGTGACATTATGGTTAACATCTTCACCATAGATTTACTTGTTGATTTGGAGCATCTACGTATCCACATTGAGGAGTACCGTTGTGAGGGTATGGATTTTACATATGACCATGATAATATTGATTGTTATTTTATAACATTGTTTTATATAAGTTATGTAGTTTTCTAACTAACATTAATTAAATTGTTGTATAATGTAGTATTATATAATATAAATCATATAATATAAATTATATATATATAAATTATAAATAATACATAATATATAATACATGTATCCAAAATTAAAAAAAAAACTAATCCATTGTTAACTCTCACGCACACACAACCTCACCTCATGATCATCGACGCATTTCGATCACCTCGACAAAATTTGTTGCTTGTGGAGCTTGATTATCTTCTTGATTCAAAGGTCTTTGTTTTTAGTCGTGTTTATACCCCATGAAGACTTTATACTCCAGAAGAATGTACACTCATCCTCGCGGGGGAGTGTAGGGGGGGAGTTACCCCTCCTGCGGGGTCCGGAGGAAAGCGGGTCCTTGGCGGGGGTTCGGGGGCGAAGCCCCGAAGGAAAAATTGCCTTGTAAATGTATATTTTAATTTCATTGTAAATCTAGACCGTCCATTGTAAGGTCATAGATATAATGATACAAGTTATGTTAGGGTTTTTTCCCCTAGAAGGCAACCCTCTTTTATGAGGGAAATATATTGTGGCTATGTATCATAGCGAATATTATATTCTGAGAGAGGAGACTGTGAGAGAAACAAGAGGAAAATACAACAGGTTTTATGTAGGTTGTATCCCTTCATTTTATGGATAATAATAAAGGAAGGACTTGGCAATTTATCTGGTGGACGTAGCCCACACTGGGTGAACCACGTATATCTGTGTCTCTATTGTATTGTGTATCTTCTATGTTTTATTTTATTTCTCCGTGATCCTTTTTTTCTAACAACTAGTATCATAGGGAAAGGTAACTCGCAGGAAAAGAGGGTTGCTAGTTCAAGTGGGAGAAATGGAACAAGATGGAAAGTTTAGGGTCGAGAAATTTAACGGCCAAAACTACCAGTTATGGAATATGCAGATGGAAGATTATTTATATCAGAAGGATCTATTACTACCATTGGGTATGATAGCAAAGAAGCCGATGGCTATGCAGGATGACGAATGGGAGATTCTTGATAGAAAGGCTCTAGGAATGATACGGCTGAGCCTGACAACGTTGGTGGATTTCAATATTTTGAAAGAAAAGACAATGAATGATTTGATGGACACATTGACTAAATTGTATGAAAAACCGTCGACGTCTAATGAGGTATTTATAATGTAGATATTATTTAATATGAAGATGTCAGAAGGTGGGTCTATTGCAGATCATTTAAATGAATTTAATATGGTTACTAATCCACTAAGTTCTATAAAAGTGGACTTTGATGATGAGGTCAAGGCTCTTATAATATTTTACGCATTGCCAAAAAGATGGAACAGCTTGGTCGTGGTTGTAAGTAACGCTTTCTCTGGTTCAAATAATTTAAAATTTGACGATGTTGTTAGTGTTATCCTTAGTGAGGAAATGCGACGAAAAATCACAGGTGAGACATCACGTAATGCGTTGAACATGGAGAACATGGGAAGAAAAAATGATAGAGGAAAGGGCTTAGGGAACCACAGGAATTATAGGAAGGGAAGATCCAAATCTAAACTTGGAAAGATAGAGTGCTGTAATAGTGGGAAGAAAGGACATATGAAGAAAGACTGTAGATCTCCAAAGAAAGAAAGAGATGGATAACATGAGAAAAATCAGGAAGCAAATGTAACATGTGACGTGTTACAATATTCTTTGATTCTTTCTGTAGATATTATTTTTGAGTCTTGGGTGGTATATTCATGGGATTCATTTCATGCCACACCCCATAGGAAACATTTTCTAGATTATGTTCAACGTGATTTTGGACAGGTTCATTTGGGTGATGATGCACCATGCAAAAGTTTTGGAATGGGAAAGGTAAAAATAAAGCAAAGCAATGGAAACCAATGGTTTTTGAAAGAGGTAAGACGTGTTTCATATCTAAGGAAAAATCTAATTTCAACTGGACAATTGGCAAGTGAAGTTTGTATATACATATTTAAAGATAATGTGTGGAAGGTCACCAAAGGATCATTGGTGATAGAAAAAGGAGAGAAGGTAGGCACATTGTATTTATGTATTGGTAATACTGACTCTTCTATATATTTAGCTTCTACAGGAGTGGATACAACACTGTGGAATCATAGGCTTGGAAACATGAGTGAGAAGGGGATGCAAATACTTCACAAAATAAATTTGTTCCTAGATATTAAACAAATTGATTTCGACTTCTGTGAGAATTATGTTTATGGAAAACATAAGAGAGTCATATTTGTCAGAGTTGGAAAAGAAAAGAAGAGTGAAAGGTTAGATCTTATGCATACAAATGAATGGGGACCATATCATGTATCATATCTTGGTGGCTGTCATTAGTATGTTACTTTTATTGATGATACAACTAGAAAAACTTGGGTTTATTGCATTCGAAAAAAATATGATGTTTTTGATACTTTTAAGAAATGGAAAGATTTGATTGAGAATGAGACAGGAAAAAGGTTGAAGTGTCTCAAATCAGATAACAGAGGTGAATATTGAAGCAATGAGTTTGATGATTATTTTTCATGCCATAGGATTCATAGAGAGAAGGTAGTTCCAAGAACACCATAAGAAAATGGTGTGTCAGAAAGGATGAACAGGAAAATCATGGAGCGTTCAAGGAGTATGAGATTGCATGTTGGTTTGCCCTTATATTTCTGGGCAGCTGTTGTAGATACTATTGTTTACTTAATAAACATAGGACCTTCAAGCTCTTTGGATGGTAGAATTCTAGAGGATGCATGTACATATAAAAGGTAAACTATTCCTTTTTGAAGACTTTTGGTTGTGAAGAATTTGTCCATATTGATAAAGAAAATAGAACAAAGCTTGAGGCAAAATCCAAGAAGTGTACCTTTATTGGATACTGTGTTAATGATTTTGTTTATCACTTATGGGATTATGAAAATAACAAAATCATTAGGAGTAGAGATGTCATATTCAATTATAAGTTCATGTAAAAATATCAGTTGCAGGGAAAGAAACAGGAAAAAGAAAAACCGGAATACATAGTGCTTGATGAGATCATTGAAAAAGAAATTTCAAAGGAACCATAAAATCAAAATGTAAAAGAATGGGAGAAACAAGTACCTCAAACTCCTGCAAGTGTTGTTAGAATATCTACCAGGTTAAGTAGACCCACTGAACGATACTCTCCTTCATTTTATTATTTATTGTTGGCTGATTCTCGTGAACCAGAATGTTATGAAGAGGCAATGCAAGTAGACACCAAAAATAAGTGGGAGCAAGGCATGAAAGAGGAAATGGATTCCTTGGTAAATAACCATACTTGGGGCTTGGTTCAATTGTCTGCAGGAAAAAGAGCATTGCAGAATAAATGGGTTTACAAGTTGAAGGAAGAAGATGGAGGAAAAAAACAGTACAAGGATAGACTTGTTGTAAAGGGGTTTGCACAAAAGAAAGGTATAGATTTTGATGAAATAGTTTATCTTGTTGTTAAAATGAATTCAATTAGGACTATTTTAAGTCTCATGGAAGTAGAATATTTTCATCTTGAATAGTTAGATGTAAAAGAAACTTCTCTCCATGGGGATTTGGAGGAAGATATTTATATGCAACAACCACAGGGGTATGAGGTCAAAGGGAAGGAGAATTTGGTATGTAGGTTGAAGAAGAGATTGTATGGCCTAAGTCAAGCTCCAAGGCAGTGGTATTTGAATTTTGATAGGTTTATTACACAACATGGTTATAGTAGATGTCATTCTAATCACTGTGTTTATTTTAAAAATCTAGAAAAGGAAGCTATATTATCTTGATATTGTATGTAGATGACATGCTTGTTGCAGGGTCTAATATGCAGGATATAAATGTGCTGAAGAAGAAATTAGATAATTCATTTGAGATGAAGGATTTGGGTGCTGCAAAGAAAATCCTTGGTATGAGAATAATAAGAGACAATAAAAATAACAAATTGACATTGTCTCAGGGTGAGTACATAGAGAAGGTGTTGGAGAGGTTTACAATGCAGAATGCAAAACCTGTGAGTACACCTTTGGACATACATTTCAAACTAACTAAGGAAATGTGTCCCAAGACACAGGAGGAGATAGAATACATATCCAGGGTCCCTTATTCATCAACAGTTGGCAACTTGATGTATGCGATGGTTTTCACAAGACCAGATATTGCACATGCAATGGGAGTTGTGAGAAGGTATATGAACAATCCAGGTAAAGAACATTGGGAGGAAGTAAAGTAGATTCTCAGGTATTTGAGAGGTATTGCTACTAATGCATTATGTTTTGGAGGTTCAAAAAAAATTCTACATGAACATGTTGATTCAGATATGGAAGGTGATAAAGATATTAGGAGGATAACCANACATTGGGAGGAAGTAAAGTAGATTCTCAGGTATTTGAGAGGTATTGCTACTAATGCATTATGTTTTGGAGGTTCAAAAAAAATTCTACATGAACATGTTGATTCAGATATGGAAGGTGATAAAGATATTAGGAGGATAACCATAGGGTATGTTTTCAATATAGGTGGAACAACAGTAATTTGGATTTCAAAACTAAAAAATGTTGTTTCACTTTCAACAAAAGAATAAGAATATGTTGTTGATACAAAGGCTAGTAAATAAATGATTTGGTTACAAAGGTTTATGGAGGAATTGGGAAAGAAGCAGGAGAATAATAGGTTGTACTGTGACAGTGAGAATGCCATTCATATTGAAAATAACTCAACCTTTCATTTGAATACTAAGCATATACAACTAAGGTACCATTTCATATGATCCATCTTGGAATATGGACATTTGAAGTTGGAAAATATACACACTAGCTAGAATCCCGCAGACATGTTAACAAAGGGAGTAACCAGGGAGAAACTGAGTTCTTGCTCAGTTTCAGTTGGTCTTCAAGCATGGAGGTGAAGATGAGAATTTTCCAAGTCCAAGAAGGTTCATATTCTAGCAGATACAACAACGATGGAGTTTTTGAGGTCAGTCTCCAAGTGGGATATTGTTGGTTGTGGAGATTGATTATCTTCCTGTTTCAAAAGTATTTATTTCCAGCCGTGTTTATACCCCATGAACCTTTACACTCTAGAATAATGTATGCTCATCCATGTGGGGGAGGACATGAGGGAGTTATGCCCTATATGGGGTCTAGGGGTGAATTCCCTGAAGGAAAAATTGACTTGTAAATGTATATTGTAATTTCATTGTAAATATGGACCATTCATTATAAGGTCACAGATCTAACGGTAGAAGTTATGTTAGGGTTTTTTTCCCTAGAAGGAAACCCTCTTTTATGAGGGAAATGTATTGCGGCTATGTAACATAGCAAATATTGAATTCTGAGAGAGGAGACTGTGAGAGAAAAAAGAGGAAGTTACAACGGGTTTGTTGTAGGTTGTATCTCTTCATTTGTTGGATAATAATAAAGGAAGGACCTGGAAATTTATCTGGTTGACATATCCCACACTGGGTGAACCACATATATCTGTGTCTCTATTGTATTGTGTATCTTTTGTGTTTTATTTCCGCATTTTATTTTATTTTATTTCTCTGTGATCCTATTTTTCTAACAACTGGTATCAAAGGTAAAGGTAACTCATAGGAAAAGAGGGTTCCTAGTTCGAGTGGGAGCAATGGAGGAAAATGGAAAGTTTAGGGTCAAGAAATTTAATGGCCAAAACTACCAATTATGGAATATGCAGATGGAAGAATATTTATATCAGAAGGATCTATTCCTACCATTGGGAAAAATAGAAAAGAGGCCAATGGATATGAAGGAAGAAGAATGGGAGATTTTTGATAGAAAGGCTCTAGGAACGATATGGATGAGCCTGGCAGTGTCGGTGGATTTCAATATTTATAAAGAAAAGACAACAAAGGATTTGATGGAGGCATTGGATAAATTGTATGAAAAACCCTCAGTGTATAATAAGGTATTTATAATGAAGAGATTATTTAATATGAATATGTCAGAAGGTGGGTCTGTTGCAGGTCATTTAAATGAATTTAATACAGTTACTAATCAACTACGTTCTGTAAAAGTGGACTTTCATGATGAGGTCAGGGCTCTTATAATCTTGTTCTCATTGCCAGAAAGCTGGAACGGATTGGTCATGGCTGTAAGTAACTCTATCTCTGGTTCAAATACTTTAAAATTTGACGATGTTGTTGGTGTTATCCTTAGTGAGGAAATGCGATGGAAAAGCACATGTGAGACATCAGGGAATGCGTTGAACATGGAGAACAGGGGAAGACAAAAGGATAGAGGAAAGTGCTCAGGGAACCATAGGAATTCTAGGAAGGGCAGATCCATATCCAAACTTGGAAATATAGAGTGTTGGAATTGTGGGAAGAAAGGACATCTAAAGAAAGACTACACAACTCCAAATAAACAAAGAGATGGACAATAGGATAAAAATTAGGAAGAAAATGTAACAAGTCATGTGTTACAAGATGCTTTGATGTAGATAATATTTCTGAGTCTTGGGTGGTAGATTGAGGGGCTTCATTTCATGCCACATCCCATAGGAAACATTTTCTATATTATGTTCAAGGTGATTTTGGACAGGTTCATTTGGGTGATGATGCACCATGAAAAATTGTTGGAATGGGAAAGGTAAAAATAAAACAAAGCAATGGAAACCAATGGTTGTAGAAAGAGGTAAGACATGTTCCAGATCTAAGGAAAATTCTAATTTCAATAGGACAATTGGAAAGTGAAGTTTCTATATCCATATTTAAATATAAGGTGTGGAAGGTCACCAAAGGATCATTGGTGATAGAAAAAGGAGAGAAGGTAGGTACGTTGTATTTATGTACTGGTAATTCTAACTCTTCTATCTCTTTAGCTTCTACAGGAGTGGATACAACACTTTGGCATCATAGGCTTGGAAACATGAGTAAGAAGGGGATGCAGATACTTCACAAAAGAATTTTTTTTCCAGATCTTAAACAAATTGATTTCGACTTCTGTGAGCATTGTGTTTATGGAAAACATAAGAGAGTCAGATTTCTTAGATTCAGAAAAGAAAATAAGATTTAAAGGTTAGAGATTGTGCATACATATGTATGGGGACCAGCTCAAGTATCATCTCTTGGTGGCTCTCATTACTATGTTAATTTTACTGATGATGCAACTAGAAAAAAATGGGTTTATTGCATTCGAAAAAATATGATGTTTTTGATACTTTTAAGAAATGGAAAGATTTGGTTGAGAATGTGATAGGAAAAAGGTTGAAGTGTCTCAGATTAGATAATGAAGATGAATATTGCAGCAAGGAGTTTAATGATTACTGTTCATACCATGGGATTCGTAGAGAAAAGACAGTTCCAAGAACACCACAAGAAAATGGTCTTTCATAAAGGATGAACATGACAATCATGGAGAGTGCAAGGAGTATGATATTGCATGCTGGGTTTCCCTTACAGTTATGGGAAGATGTTGTAGATACTGTTGTTTACTTAATAAAAATAGGACCTTCAAGCTCTTTGGATTGTATAATTCCAGAGGAGGCATGGACAGGTAAAAGGTAAACTATTCCTTTTTGAAGACTTTCGGTTGTGAAGCATTTGTCCATATTGATGAAGAAAATAGAAAAAAGCTCGAGGCAAAATCCAAGAAGTGTATCTTTATTGGATACGGTGTTAATAATTTTGGTTATCACTTATGGGATTATGAAAATAACAAAATCGTTAGGAGTAGAGATGTCATATTCAATGAGAAGGTCATGTACAAAGATCAGTTGCAGGGAAAGAAACATGAAAAAGAAAAACCAGAATAAACAATGCTTGATGAGATCACTGAAAAATAAAATTCTAAAGGAACCAGAAAATCAAAATCTATAACAACAAGAGCAATAGGTACCTCAAACTCCTTCAAGTGTTGTTAGAATATCTACCAAGTTAAATAGACCTCTTGAACAATACTCTCCTTGATTGTATTATTTATTGTTGACTAATTCTGGTGAACTAGAATGTTATGAAGAGACAATGCAAGTAGACACCAAAAAGAAGTGGGAGAAAGGCATGAAAGAGGAAATGGTTTCCTTGGTAAATAACCATACTTGGGACTTGGTTCAGTTTCCTATAGGAAAAAGAGCATTGCAGAATAGATGGGTTTACAAGTTGAAGGAAGAATATGGAGGAAAAAAGTGGTACAAGGCTAGACTTGTTGTAAAGGGGTTTGGAAAAAAGAAAGGTATAGATTTTGATGAAATATTTTATCCCATTGTTAAAGTGACTTCAATTAGGACTATTTTAAGTCTTGTGGCAGTAGAATATTTGCATCTTGAATAGTTATATGTAAAAACAACTTTTCTCCATGGGGATTTGGAGGAAGAGATTTATATGCAACAACCACAGGGGTATGAGGTCAAAGAGACGAAGAATTTGGTATGCAGGTTGAAGTAGAGCTTGTATGGACTAAAGAAAACTCCAAGGAAGTGGTTTTTGAAGTTTGACAGGTTTATGACAGAACATGGTTATAGTAGATGTCATTCTGATCACTGTGTTTATTTTAAAAGGCTAGAAAATGGAAGCTATATTATATTGATATTGTATGTAGATGACATGCTTGTTGTAGGATCTAATATATAGGATATAAATGTGCTGAAGAAGAAATTAGATAATTCATTTGCGATGAAGGATTTGGGTGTTGCAAAGAAAATCCTTGGTATGAGAATAACAAGAGACAGGAAAAATCGCAAATTGACATTGTCTCAGGGTGAGTACATAGAGAAGGTGTTGGAGAGTTTTAGAATGTAGAATGAAAAACCAGTTAGTACACCTTTGGCCATCCATTTCAAATTAACTAAGGAAATGTGTCTCAAGACCCAGGAAGAAATAGAATACATGTCCAGGGTCCCTTATTCATCAACAATTGGTAGCTTGATGTATGCGATGGTTTGCACAA
>SNQJ01S0023523.1:0-43861 GCA_010110895.2 Picea sitchensis | reverse complement strand
TAACCTCACTACAATAGTCATTTACCAATTGAAACTCTGCATTGATACCCTATTTGACCTCACCACATTATATCTAATGCAGAGCCAAAGATACAACATTGAAGGCCCATCTCACTTCACTACATTCTATCTAGAGCAGAGTCGAAGTTGCGACATTGGAGCCCTATCTCACCTCACCACATTCTATCCAGATTAGAGTTGAAGCTGCGACATTGGAGACAAAGGAGAGATAGAGCTACTACATCGGAGACGTAGGAGCTCTAGCTCGAGTGACAGAGATTCCCTAGCTTGAGAAATGAGGCCAAAATCATCGGTAAGTGAGTAAAAAATATTGGTAGTAGAGACCAATCTTCCTGTAGAATCCCATTGGTTGGAAGCCCTAAATTTTCAATAGCTAACACTCTGTACATGAAAGCTTGTTTTTTTCAACACTTATGTTACATTTCTTTAGGAAAAAAATGATATAGGAAGGCAAAGCCAAACCAAGAGAACTAGTGAACAAGCCCAAGGAAATGTGCCCATTAGATCACTGTGAACTAGCTCCAGAACTTTAGTAGCTCTCGATTTTTTTCCCTTGTTAATGGTCATTTTTTATATATTCATTTCTTTGATTTTGTTTGTAACATTGTTTGATAATTTCTAGGACTCCTTAGTGCCCCAATTTGTAGCAAGGGAATGGGATTTGTATTTATTTAAATCACACATGTGTATAAACTTATCTTTCTCCCTAGTCAACACAACAACAAAATCATGAAGGGATTCCATCTTCCAAGAAGTTCCAAAAGAATTCTTGGTGGAATGGAATTCTTGGATGGTGTCAAAACTTCCTAGGCTCAATATGATGATCCAATTCTCTAGGTGGTGTCCTCTTAACACATCATGCTTCCAAAACAATCCTTCCAAAGTAGTCCATATTTGAATGGGTCAACTACCAAATTTAATGTGGAAAATAAGATCAAGAGAGATGGAGAGACATAATAAACCATAGGATTCATCACATCTATTAAACCACTTAATATTTTCATCATCTAGTATAGGTTCAAATTTAATCCCCATCATGATTATAAATAGGCCTCTGCTCCTAAAATAAATACCATATTTGATTTCCACTCATGGTAATTAAATGGTGTAAGAAGGGGAAATTGACTTCAATACATTACTTTATGATTCATGCTACTACACAATATATTTTTGTAGTTGAGGGAAGGAAGCTTCAGAACAATGACCCTATTATGGAACTATGTTTTCTATATCAGAAATCTAGTTGCTTTAAGGTCATTAAATAAACTATCAGATAGAGCCTTTTGTAGCTTAATAGAAGAGTGTTTACAACACCATGAAGTGACTATAGAATAGAGAATCTAGTAGTGTAATAGAAGCATGACTTCAAAGTTGTGAACGATACTACATAATAGAGACTTCAATAGCATAGAGAAAGAGTGATTTCACCACCACAAAGAAATTGTATAATAATGACTTGTTTAGCATAATAGAAGTGTGTTCCCACACCAAAAAATTGTCTCCTAATCATGCATGCAATATTTTACTGCACCATGAAGAATTTACCTAGGTAAGTAGGTGATATTTTTAGCGATATCCACATAATGTTCACCAACAAATTGAGCCACAACAAATCCCCCACATAACTAGATGTGTTGTAAAACTAGACTATTGCAAAAGAGTATTGCTATTCTTATTAATTGAATTATCTACAAAAAAATATTGGTCTATTAAGTAGTACAAATGAAAGTGTTTTCTAGAAAGGTTCTATAAAAAAAGGCATTCCACGAATCTCTCATTAAATCAAGGAAGAAAAAAACATCTAACATTAATTTCCCGTGTGTAGGAAAGCACTAAAGAAAATAATGCATGCAAGGTAAAAATGACACTAAAGCAAGTGCTTTTAAGTAAGCAAGTGCATCTGCATATGCACCAAAACTTATAGATAGTTGCAGTTCACATATTTTGATAGATACATGAATGAAAAACAACTAAATGTGTTTTTACACCCTATCTTTGACTTTCAAGCTCCAATATTGGGTGATAAAACTATTTCATGTGATGGGAAATATCATAAGGTATAGTTGGGTCTCCATAATTAGGGATAGAAGTTAAGTTAGAGTGGCTACAAATTCTTGCAAACTAAGAACATCACTTTAAATAGGCTGCAAACTAAGAACATCACTTTGTTTTTTCAACACCTATGTTACAACTATGGTTATAACATTCGTTGGCTAAGGTAGTCCTAAGAAACAATATCATAGTCTAATTTATGGAACACTAATGTATCAATGGTAGGAACTTGATTCATGTCAATATTAATTGTAGTAGAGTCATAATATTTTTCCACCATGTTTCTTGCATCCTTATTAGTTATAGGATGGAGGGAAACAATGGTGAGAATAACTTTCTGATCATATTCTACAATAGTAAGAAATATTGGGAAACAATGGTGAGAATAAATTTCTGATCATAGTCTACAATGGTGAGAATATCTTTATGATCATAGTCTACAATCGTGAGAATATATTGTTTTATCATAGTCTCCCCTTTCCTCTTCATTCTTTTCTTCAATAGCGTCGATTTGGATTGGATTAGAAACTCCATCTTCAATTTCCCCCATTCCTCCATGTCCCTTATATCCATCTTTTATTGGAATATCTTCTCTTTCTCTATAGATTTCCTTCTTTAAATCTAAAGGTAAGGTAATAGTATTAGTAGGAACTTGAGGATTATGTCCAATATTGTTGGGATGATAGTGCAATTCATATACATTAAACATTTTTCTAGCATATTCTAAGGTAAATATTCTTAGGTTTAGCAATAGAGGTAATATGAAAGGTTTGAATTCCACTACATAAAGCCTAACCATTTTTTAATATTTGGACAAAATCCAATCACCCACTTCGTAATTTCTCGTCCATTTGTAAGATCTTCATTTATTGCACAAGCATTCAAGGATTATGTTCACCTCTCATTAAGAAGAAAACCATATACATGAATTTATCAATATAATATTTGAATGCTACATTTTGACCATGCAATATTACTAATGGAGTCCAGTTTTTCATAGGAGTCCATGGAGTCCATGTATGGAAATGGATAACTATGCCATCAAGTGTCATAATTAATTCTAGTGTCCATTAATTCTAGTAATTGTACTCTCATTAAACTTGTGAAAATGGAGGATGGAAGATTTCATTTATAGAGTTTCTAAAGGAGAAAACAGAGTCCCATGTCAAATATTAGACCATGTATCACCTATGTGTTTTAAATTACTCCAAATACACCTTTGTACTCTTCATTGGGTCAATAAATTCGACTATTATGGGATGAACTTGACGAAACTAGATCTTGAAGTAATTATGCAATTCATTGGGATATGCAATTTACTACATTTTGGTGTAACAACAATTATGTGAGTATCAAAGTATTTATGACACAATTGTGCACCACATGACTTAAGATGCCACACAGTTCTCAATTTGGTTGGCTTTAAAGTTTGACTTCGATCCTCCATGAATAATTTATCCTTTATCCATATTTTTTTTCTTCGATATTGTGGTTAATGCTTCCATGTTTCAACTATGTTAAAGTAGCCACAAATAAACAAAGATTCCTATGGAAACTCATTAGCCATCCATATCCAAAATGTTTCTTATTTAAATAATTGGATGCGTAGGTATTGTCCAACCCAAGTAGATGGATATCTAAGTGAAGTGAAAATATCCTAATTAGAATAGAGCCTTATGGTTTTTATCCTCATGACTATTGTTTTCTTTCAATATGAATTTAAATATTAATATTTTAATGGTATTTTTGATTGCTCTGTATCAAAATRAAATGGGTTGAAATATATTGCAATATTTCTCCCATTTATCTGGATAATTAGCTCATATTTTTTTGTCATTAGCAGTGCACACATAGTAGTCAATCAATAAATTATTTCTTTGATTGAAACCTCTTACTCCTTCCCATRGTTTCATTGAAGTTGAAATTGTTGCATTTCATTTTCCTCTTGCATGGTTTAAAGAGTTGATTCGAAACACCATCAATTTCACGACCACTCCTTTGAGTAATAACAACCTAAAATCTAGTGCTAATTAAAATTTATCTAGAAAATTTTCTAGGGATATTCAAATCCATCTTAGCTCAGGTGTATAGATTTGGAATAGGATTGTGAGAATAAATTTCCAAATATGATAAACAAACATAAATCTTTGAGTTAGGGAGTGAAATCCAGTTGTTATATCACTGACTTTCGGAAGCCCTTCTAACACAAGGGTCAAGCACGAGGTTGCATTGGGGTCGATAGAGTAATCAACCCTACTTTGTTGGTTTTGGTGTCAATTGTCGACTGCCCCCCCTCTTCTTTGGTATAGTAGGTGGTACCATAGATTCCATAATATTTTATACTTCCTACACAAGGTGACAGCACAGGGAAGGTGGTGTTGTACCTGGGATCGACGTTGGATAGACTCACTTAGACTCCTTGGAGGGTTTCCCACTGCTCGGTGAGGTAACATGCACCAGGGTGTTAGTTCATTAAGAAGGTTGTCAACGTAACTTTCCCACCCGCCGAAACTCATCCCCTTCATGCATCGATCCTGTGATGTTGGATTCCATCACCAACTAGAACTTATTTGTGAGAAGGTTTGTTTGCATGCTTGAATCCTAGATTAATTAGTGTGTGTTGTTTTTTCTCCTTATTTGGCCTTAGGATTGAGTTTGTGTCTAATGGCATCAGTTCCAGGGTAATTCCTCATTTGATCAATACAAAATATGGATACCATTAAAATAAAAGGGAATACAAAGGTAACAAATAGCTCATACCTAACTTATGTCTTATAATTATCCAACATTGTTCTTTACACTTAGTGCAACAAACACCAAATGTAATGGTTTACAAAAGGTCATGACCAACAAAGATCCATCTAATGCAAATGAACAATGTTATTGGAGAATTCAAAATATTATAATAAACCCACATCTCACATATTTGTACATGCACCATAGATTCACAATATTTCATGAAGAGGTTCGGGAGAAATGCCTCCATGAAAAATTGTCCACATCAGAATTGTCCATGTCCTTTATGGAAATATATAAAATTACCTTGAAGATATTTTAGTCCTTGTCCTACTTAAAAAGGATGATCCCATTCTGGAAGTGGTCAAAKASTACTTTTATCACCCCTCTATTTGGTAAATTCTACTTCTTATAATAGCCTTCCCCTACAATAGGGACTGTTGTGTCCCTTTTCTCGAAAATAAGTGAGGCTCATCTTCTTTGTCTTTGGCATCCTACATGGTTACTTCCAAAAGTAATGAATTATATGGGGTTTTACCTTTATTTGATGGGGCCATTCAATTTAAAATTATTTACATGGTAGGTTAAGTCACTAATCATGATCCCTTTCCCCATCTCCACCATTCGATATGCCTCCAAGGTGTTGAGCTAGAGTTCTCGTAAGGCCTTGATATATTGTGAGGTCCTCACATTAAAATCACTAAACCTCCCTCTTATATTGAAACTCACCTCTCTTCCAAGCAAGAGGGAAGCCCCTCCTCTTATATCAATAGTTGTTTCACTTGATCTGACCCTTTCTTGACCTCTTCAACATATCCCCCCTTTGATGGAATATATATATTCCCTTATTTATCTCAAGTGGTCGCTCCACTCACTATCCATGGAACAATTGAACCTTGGGTCTCCCCATAAACCATCCCATTATTCCTTATATCCATGAGTCTTGGTACATCTATGATGGTTCCTCAAACTTTACCTTGAAATTCTATCCTTGATATCTAAACAAGCAAAGTAAATGTGTAGCAACAACAATTGGCCCCTTACAATAAAATTTTTCCAAAACTTAGCCAAGGAATGCGAATGTCCTACTCCAAAACATTCATCTCCATATCGAAACCAAATATTCATGTCAACCTATACACAATCTAAAAACCAAGCATTCATGTCAAACTCTACACAGCCCATAAACCAAGCATTCATGTAAACCTCTACACAACTCAAAAACCAAGCATACATCCAACATTCTCTCAACCTCTTGGACATGAATACATGCAACCTCAAAACTCTAACGTTTAGGGAAATTGGAATCCAATCATGAACATGTTCAACATTCCACCCTCTTGCATCCATGGTATATGACCACGTTCTCATCCAAGTATGGGAGGCAAAGGCGGGATACCACCCTTTAACAATAGCACCCCACCCTATGGTGCATACTCAAACCAAAAATTGAGCTCAAATGGAGGAAATAGGGATAAATACCTTCATGCATCATATAGACCTTCCTACACAAAACATTTTAGACAATACTTTCCCTTCAAATTGTAGTTATGTGGATTCCCCCAAAACTACTTGAATTACCTAAATTCAATGGTGCTCCAAAGGAATACCTTGAGTGTCACTTAGAATATTTCAGTACTACATGTGCCAAGTTTCTTCATTATAACAACAATGCCACTATAAATTTTTTTCCTCAATACTTGATAGGTGATGCCATTCAATGGTTCCATCATCTCCCTAAAGAGTGAATTTATAAACCTTACATGTTAGCGAATTAGTTCATCCAATAATTTAACATCCCTCAACCAAATGAATCTTGTATCCTTAACCTTGTTAACCTCAAACAAGAAGAAGAGGAATCTAATTAAACTTTCATTCATTGATGGTGTAAGGCTTTGAACGACTCTATGGAAAATCTACCAGAAGACACCTTTTATCACCTCTTTATCAATGCCTTGAACCAAGACAACATGATCACAAATTATATCAGATATCTCCCTTCAACTGAATATTTCATCGACAACCACCATCAAATAGAAAATGCCTAACTTAAGTCTGTTGTGGGAGATAACATAGTTAAAACACCAAATCCGTGAGTCTCCAATATAAATGCAATGCGAGACATGGTGACAGAAATGACCCTGCCCAAAATTGAAATTAGAACTATCTTTTAAATTATAGAAAAGGAGAAACATCATGCACCAACCTCAAAAATTGGCATGTGGTGTAAATAACACAAGCACGACTCTCATAATACAACCGATTGTTGAAAATTTAAATAGTTGATGCAAACACAGGCCAAATTAATAGATCTCCTAAGCTAAAGATTGTTTTCACATGAGAAAATTCCAAACTCAACAACTACAAGAATATGATGCCTGATCATGATATCTAAAGTCTTCCAAGAATAACAAGAAGAAGAAGGCTTCTCTTGAATACAACTCCAATTCTTCCAAATAAGAATAGGTCGCTCCTAAATCTCCTACAAAGAAGGTGAATTCTCATGCTAACCCTTCTTCTAGTTAGTCTACACTCAAAGTTATATAAAGGATCCATATCGCTAGAGGTGCCCAGGCACTAGTGTTTGACTATAACCTCAAAAGGCACCACCCTTCACCTGATTCTTTACCTAACCTCACTAACTTATATATTTTCCTCTTGATGCATTAGGCAGGTCTTTCTTTATATCAACCTACTCAAAAAACAACCTTTATCCTTATTGACACTCGGGGTACCTTACCTTCTCAATATATTAGAGCCATATCTCAAACTAAATGGGAATCTCCTCATGAATGTTCTAGTATCGTTCCTTCCCCCTCTACCCAATATAGTTGATTTCTTCCCTCCTATTATTCTTCCTTCATTCAAAGGTCATTCTATCATGTCTTTGAGATGTACTACATGAATGTTCTCTAAGCATGTACTGACAAGAAGACCCATATAATTGAGTCCCTTTTACGATTTCTCCCCTAGGCTTACAAAATATTTTTCCTCTTCTATCTCCTTATATATTTTTTGCATTCCTTTGAGAGAGGAATGACAAGCCAATATAGTAAACCCATTCTTCATTTATATCCATCACAATGATTTCATCATCAAATGAGTAATTTATGATCCTGTATTTGCCCTTAACATCATACAAACTCCTATCTATCATGTCCTTAGTGTTAATTTATTTTCACCCACCTGTTGGACCCTTTAAGGTTTCAACAAATCTAAGACTAGACCCCTCAATGCTATTGTGATCCCTATTTTTTTGGTCCTGAGATTGTAGATACCATTTTTTTAGTACTTCTAGGAGACCTAGAGTACAACATCCTCCTAGGTCAGCCTTAGTTAGATGCAATGATATTTATCCTTTTCACCTTCAAAAGTGAGCTCTTATTTTTCCATGAAGGCAAGAATTAGTAGACTTTAGGGATATCACATTAATATGACCTTAATATGTCCAAAATCAAGAGGGATATCACATTACATTAGGTGGTTGACCACTATTCTGTAGTTTGAAATCTAACCATAGTGCATATTGCTTGCATGTATAAGCGAGTTGAATTAAGGTGCACCCACCTAGAGATTCATACCCTTCACTAAGTTGGGAATCCACTGCATGTATGAGTGACCCTACTAATATTGGTAATTGCACCCTCTAATTATGAATCCAAAATTAAAGATATAAAAAAATTATTTAGAACTTTGAATATAGAAAAAAAAGGTTCAAAAATTGGAACTAGGATGAGGATGGAATACTCACTAACAACACGTGCACATGTAACTGAAGGTACTGTTGGATTACTGAGAGGGGGGGTGAATTAGTAATAGAGTAATTTAATCCTTTTTAACCATATAATCCAAGTGTTATATCAATGTATCATTGTCATCAAATAAATGTAAAGTAAATAAGAAATGAACAAATGAACAATCATACACATACACAGTACACTAGTGTTTTACGTGGAAACCCAAAGTAGGAGAAAACCACATAATGTTTTTTCTTATATGTCTTGAAGAATTACATTCATTGGAAGCACCAACTTCCTTTGTTTTCCAGCTGCAACTGGAAGGAGGCTCCAACCCCCTAGTTTCTCCGGCTACAACCTGAGGGAAGCTCCAACTCCCCAATTCTCGGCTACAGCTAGAAGGAGGCTACAACCCCTTATGTTATCGGCTACAAGCGAAGGTGGCTACAACCACAATCCCTTTCTGTCCAATTTCCACTGACATTATAATTATAATGATGGAACCATTGTCACTATCATTGTGAGATATACTATTGTAAACCTATACCAATCTTGTGTACCAAACAACTTTGGCCACCAATATGCTGAACCATGCATCAGCACGTACCTCAGCATGATCAACTTTGGCACATAAATGGAGTTACCATCAACCATGCACCAACTTGTATAACCAACCCATAATCAGCACAGCCTGCTTAAACAAGTGCATCAACCATGCAAGCCTGTCTGATAACATGTCACAACAACCTGTTGAAACAACCTATCATAACAACTTGTCTCATCAATCTTATGAACCAAATTAGATATTCACCAAGATCAATCGCCAAGACAAATATCAAATATGTGCATCAACCAAGCATAACAAACAACTCATAATCATCACCAAGATCAATATGTTCTTCCTAATAATATACCAATACAGTATGCTACATCATCCATAAACCATTATTGTCAACAATACTACTAACAATTACCTCAACCATGTGCCAAGTATGTACCAATCGTATCAACTTCTCATCAAATATGACTCATAAATATGTACCAACATCATCAACTGTGACTCATAAATATGTACCAACATCATCAACTATACACCTCATTAGCACTAGCTCATCAACTTCTTGTCTCAACCATGTACCCAACATGTGCCTCAACCAAAGCCCTCATCAGTTTCACATCATCCAAATATGATTTGTAACTTTGTAATAGACACGGTGTATATGAATACATACCTACAAACCAATGTTCCTTAATTTTAATAACAAGAGACTAACATTTCATCAAACTTTTTCTTTAGTCTCAGGTGACTAGTTTTGGATTAGTCAACAACCTAACTGAAATAATCATAACTATGTACCTATGTGAATAAATATGTAAGAAAATGATATACAATGTTATTAGGTGTGTGAACATACAGAATTTCTATGGGTGTCACTACTTGGAACCTCTTAGAAAAGGATTTATATAGAAAAATGGCATGCCTTGTTGGATTACGGCTTATTCTAGAGAGAGACCTTGTAGAGAGTGCCACCTTGCGAAATATTGTTGAATCAATATAGACATGTTACACAACATACTAGAGAAGGTACGTACTAGTAATAACCAACACATTTGGTATTCTTGAATTTGGATCTTTTATGAAGAGATTATGATGTTTTTATGACACTTGTTTTAGACTGAAAGTTATGGACCCAGCAACAAACCCTATTTTCCGCAGTGTAACCTCAAAAATAAAGCGACCCACAAGATGAATTTTCCATGGATAATTGGATATGTTTCCTTAATGGAATATAAAATTTCAGATTATGAATCATTCTAGAAAAATAATTATTAGAAAATGGTGAGATATTTTGAAAATGGCATACCTTAGAAAGCATCATCAAAAGGAATTTATCCTCTTGAATTCGACCTTCTTTTATTCACCTTCCCTCGAAATTTGGCTTATATATATCTTGGTTACCTCGGTCACCTATAGATATTCAATATTCTCAAGTGTGATGTAAAATGAGAGATCCTTACCACTTATTTATACTCTCATCTTCTGAGCCCTTAACCAATTTCTAGGTTACTTAGCCTATTTTCCTCATTTTAGGGTTAATCACTTTCCATAATTAGAAAGTTCTCATTACTTTATCATCCTAAATATTCCTCCTTGACTTTGTCACCTCACTTTATCATTTAAATAATATTCTTTGATTTTTGTCACTTCCACTTTATTATTTAAATACTCCTTCTTCTTGTCACTTTAATTTATCATTTTAAATGATTTCTTCTTTGCAAGCTCTTTCAAGATTCTTTGACAGCACGGGGCTTCAAGCCAACATGTAATTGATCCTCAACTGTAAGGCCATAAATCTCAAACCGTGAGGGAGTTATTTGATGTTCCACATACCACTGTAAATAGCATGACATGTACTATCCATATAGAATGTCTTAATTGCAAATATGTAAAACTCATACCATTATCCATCAAACAAACTTGGGTCCATTACCCAAACTTTGGGTTCTCCAACTTCTCATAGCCATAACTCTCTAGCGGTGAGGATTTATGTGACGTTCTACATACCATAGAAATGGAATGACATGTACTATCCATATAGAATATTATTCTTACCTTCAAATATGTCCGCATACCCTTATACATGTAGAAACAACAGGTTCCGTACCCAAACCTTTGTGCTCACCATAAATTCTCTACCATAATTTCTCCAGGGGTTGACATCAATATACAATATAACTCTCAATGGTTGAAATCAACGAAACCAACAATCCATACCAAATATCCATCAACCTAAGCCAATTATTCGATAATATCCCCTTTGGCATTGATGGCAACACTAATATTGATGGCAACAATTATTCATGATAAAATTTATGCCTATGCTCCTCATCAATGTTTCTATCTCTCCCCTTTGACATCAATGACAAGGAGGTATTATCTCCTTAAGGATGCTCCTATTGAACTCTCCTTGGGGTTGCTCCCCACGTCTACATGCCTTGGATGTTGTTGATGTGTTTATAAAGCCTCTAATTAATCTCTCCTTCATGAATAATATCTCCTTGCTGACAAAGGGTATCCTCTATAAAGTCATATCGCTCATTCTTCCTTGTGACAATGCTCCCTTGGAAACATGCCTCTATGCTCTCTCTCAAAATTTGCAACTGCATATGATAAATCCTCTCCCCTTTGTCCTATTTATGGTGCTTCCTTGTGTACATCCTAGGAACATATAAGATAAGCATTCAAAGAATTCATTTTGGAGTAGAAATTACTCCTAGTCTGCAGTGAAGATGCTCAGTAGTTCTCGTGGAAGTGGTTTTGTAAAGATGTATGAGCACTTGTTCTTTTATTCCCACATATTCAACTCTAGTGTTCTTTTATGCAACCCTATTAGCATAGAAAGTGATACTTGATTGGAATGTGATTCGTATCGGAGTGCATCACTAGGTTTTTGAGATCTTGATGGTGCTTGTATTATCAATACATTGGAATGGGCTGTCATACTCAACCTGTATATCTATCTAAGTTTATTTCATCCATAGAACCTATAGCCGCAACATGTTCAATACGCTACAGTATACTCATACCGGGTGTAGATAAGGATATTGATGATTGTTCTTGCTTATCCAAGATACCAAAAAACTCACCCAATTAGAACACTACTCCACTGGTCCTTCATTGGTCATCAATGCAACATGCCCAATACGCATCTATGTAGGCAATAAGTGATAGATCTTTCCTTTTGGATACCATAATCGAAACTCTTTTGTTCCTTTAGAGATATCTGAAAATCCTCTTCAACTTGCTAATACATGTGATTCCTTTGATTCTTCTTGAAATCATGCCACTTGTCCAAATGCTTGCATTACATGTCTAGATGTTGTCACATATAATAGGCTACCAATCGTTGACCTGCTGTACCTCGATATGTAGACTTTTTGAATCATCATCTTTGCTTAACTTGCAACTAGTTTGCATGCGAGTGATAAAGCGGTTTTTAATCGCTTCCATTCCAAACCTCTTTAGCATTTCTCGATATATTTGGTTTGAGAAATAAAATTTCTTGGTTTTCTTTGATGTATCTGAAGACCTAGAAAGAAGGATAGTTCTCTAGTAATGACATTTCAAATTCATTTTGCATATTCTTTGAAAATTTATGGCCTAAACTTGTGTGGAAGTACTTCAAAACAATATCATCAACATAAATTTCAATTAATAAAATACTACCTTGATTTACTGATGTAGAGGTTGTTGTCTATGCTTCCTTTCCATAGTTTGTAGTGAGTTTTTCATTTTTGTTTACATTACTCTATTTTTGAATGTGAATTGTTGTATTTCCTTCACTTGTGTCAAAAAATATATATCGGTGTTGGATGGATGTAATTATCATCCATTATGATAATGTTCCTTTAATCTCTGAATCACTCTTTGAACAATATATGACTCCATGATCTTGTCCATACTGTCCAAGAATCTACTTGCACAATTGTCGATAATGTTGACCCATTTATCACTATACTATCATGAAGTCTTGATTAATCCATCCGGTGTATACATGGCCCGACTTCTCACGGATCTGTCTTCTCAAACTCATGAATCTTTCGAGAAGGATGGTTCAACAGTCTATAAACTATGAGCTCTAGCAATCTATTATTCATATTATCCAGGAGTCTCTAAGTTGGATGGCTCAAAACAATTCATTCTCTGATGTGTATTCATCATAATCTTCATTATTTAGATTCATCATCATCCTCATTGGTAGATTCATTATCTCCTTGATCTTTGACTTATTTCTTCTTCACGTGGATTCATCTTTCACTACAATGCACGAAAAGTAAAATCTCTTGAACCTCTTCCTTATTTACATGTCCTTCCTTTCTTCCAGTTATCTTCCAAACCTTTACGTATCGACATATTTCCTTTTCTCGTAGAATTTTCTTCATCATTTTATTTGAATCTTGCAATCTCTAAGTACTTGGTCTTTGTTCACATATTTCTTCTATTTTATTATCCATACTTTTCTTATATCTAATGTGGTATTCTCTGTCATGGAAGTATCGATCGTACTTCTACAATCAGCAGCTATGTGTCCATATTTATGACATTTGTAACACTCAATGTTATGTGAATGACCATAGGCGCTTCTATGAAAATTTCTTTTATAATCCTAGTAATCTGAAACCTTATGTTGAAAGTTAGTACAATCAAAGTAATGACCACGTAATAATTTTTCATGCACGGAGTGAATGATCTTTTTTTTGGCATAGTCCTTCTAAATTTTTCCTTGGTACGGTGTAGTCATAGTTAAGGCTTCTTTATTGGCTTGAACATGGATGGTATTCTTGAAGATGTATCTTCAATAGTTTCTTAGATTACGGTTGACCATGATTCCTTCCTTTGATTACTTCTACATAACTTTCTTTCTATTTTCTTCATTCTTCTTTTTCTAGCAACATAGAGTGCTTCTCTTCATTCTCTACCTGGCCGATGTGCATGTTTACTGTCTCTTCAGCGATCTTATTGGGGATTGTCGATTTTTGAATCTTAGTGTGACAACTTATTCTTCAAGATTCTCAACCTCTTCTTCTTTCTTCATTATCTGAGACTTCATGACCTCTTTTTCTCTTTGCTTCTTCAAGTTGGATTTTCAATGTAATTATTTCTTCTTCAGGTCTTCTCTCTTCTTGACCAAACTCTTCCTCAGAGTTGGTTTAGAGAGTCATTGGTTCTTTCCTTGGATGATCCATCGGTATATTTTCTCTTTTCGCTTCTTCCTTTTGTGTTGCTATATTTGGCTTCTAAATATTTCTTTTGATATTCTATAGTTTATTCAATTCTTCTGGACTTTTCTAGTTGAGCTCTTAAATTCTTGATGACTTGTTGATATTTTTCGAAACCTTGAACAATTTCCTTTTGCTTCATCAATTCTTTCTTGGATGACGACAACTATCTTTCTTTCCTTAGATATTTAATTGCGATGTTTCTTTGTAATCAACTTTTGCTTCTTCATACTCTTCCTCTTAGAATCATGCGACATGATGAGCATCTTTCTTCTTGTTACGTATCTACATCTTCTTTGTCATTTTTAGTCTGCAATGGGTGAAGAATATATGTCATGTAACTATCCCAAAGTTCTTTGGGTGATGAACATTTACCAACCTTTTCTCTTATTGGATTAGGTAATCCTTCTGGGATGAAATCCATTTCTATTTTTTATTATTCTTCAATTCCTTCTTGGTTCTTGATCTTTGACCTTTTGAACTATCATATCCTAACAATTGATAGCCCAAATATGATAATCACATTCGTAGAAATATTTCATCCTTTTATCATCTCATACTTAAAACCATTAGGCCATTAAACATTGGTACACCATTGATCTCCTTCGATTGGTTAAGCTGTTTCCCGAAGGAACCTCGCTCTGATACAAATTGCTAGATTACTAAGGAGGTGAATCAATAAATAAGAGCAATTTAATCCTTTTTAACCATATAATCCAAGTGTTATATCAATGTACCATTATCATACAATAGCTAGCGAGTAAATGAATCATGAATAGTGAACAATCATACACATACATAATACTGCCCCAGTGTTTATGGAAACCAAAGTGGGAGAAAACCATAGAATGATTTTTCATGTCTTGAAGAATTACATTCATTAGAAGCACCAACTTCCTTTGTTTATAGTGCAACTAGAAGGAGGCTCCAACCCTAGTTTCTCAAGCTACAACATGAGGGAAGATACAAATCCCCAATTCTGTATTTCTGACCAGGAAGAGATACAACCCTATGATTGCTCGGATACAGGCTGGAAGGTGGCTACAACCACCTATCATACCCAGTCTAGCCTCCTGATGTATAAGTAGAGATAGTGGACCACTTTCACACTATCAGCACATGAGATATCTTGATGTAAACGTACCAAACAAAGCTATACCAATAGCTTTGAACCATGCATCAGCACCGTACCTCAGCACCTTAATCAACCTATACCATAAAAGGGTGCATCAACCATTGCACCAACCCCTACCAACCAACTTGTAATCAACTTGTACCATCAAACAAGTGCATCGACCATGCACCAAACCTATACAAATAACATGTCACAAAACATGTCCAAACATCCTATCCGCAGCAATGCATACTCATCAATCTTATCTACCAAATTATATCTACTCACCAGATCCAATCCACCAAGACAACTCTTAAAGATGTGCATCAACCAAAGGATAACAAAACAACTCATAATCATCACCAAGATCAATATGTGCTTCTAATAATATACCAATACAAGTATGCTACATCATCCATAAACCATGTGTCCAGCAATACTACTAATAGTACCTCCAACCATGTACCAAGTGTGTACCAATCATGTATCAACTACTCATCAACTATATGACTCATCAATATGTACCAACACCATCAACTATACACCTCATGTATGTGCCACATCAACTATACACCTCATGTATGTGCCAACTCATCAACTACTTGTCTCAACCATGTACCTCAACCAAAATACCTCATCAGCTTCATCATCCAAATATGATTTGTAACTTTGTAATAGATCTAGTGTATATGATCACATACCTGCAAACCTTCCTTAACTTTAACAACAAGAGACTAACATTTTCATCAAACTTTTCTTTAGTCTCACATGACTAGTTTTGGATTAGTCAACAACCTTAACTTGAAATAATCATAACTATGTACCTATAATGAATAAAGATATGAAAATGATACACAATGTTATTCAGTGCATTTTATGCAATTCCTCTAGGTGTCACTATTTGGAACCTCTAAGAAAAGGAGTTATATAAAAAATGGCATACCTTGCTGAATTTTGTCTTATTCTAGAGAGTGACCTTGTAGAGTGTGCCCCACACAGAATATTTGTTGAATTGTTCTGAAAATGTTACATAGAATAATACAGACTGTACTCTAATGAACACATTTGGTCTTATTAAATTTGGATCTGTTATGAATAAGTTATGACGTTTTTACCTGAAACACATGTTGTAGACTAGTTTTAGGACTAGCCACAAACCCTATTTTCCACGAAGTGTAACTCCAAAAATAAAACGACCCACAATCTGAATTTTTTACCAAATATACTTGGATATGTTTGGTCAATGGGATATCAATTTCAGGTTCTAAATCATTCTAGAAAAACAAATTATTTCAAAAATGGTGAGATTACCTGTAAAATAACATACCTTAGAAAGAATCATCAAAAGAATTTATCCTCCCTCGAATTCCGGCCTTGTTTTCTTCACCTTCCCTCTGAAATTCAGCTTTGATATCCCTTGGTTACCTCGATCACCTATAGATATTCAACATGTTCAATTTTGATGTAAAATGAGAGAGCCTTGCCTTTTATTTATACTCTCCATCTTCTAGGTCACTTAACCCATTTCTAGGTCACTTAACCCATTTATATGTCACTTAACCTATTTTCCTCATTTTTAGGGTTAACCACTTTCCATACTTAGAAATTTATCCATTACTTTATCATTTAAATATTCCTCCTTGACTTTGTCACCTCACTTTATCATTTAAATAATCTTCTTTGATTTTGACACATCACTTTATTATTTAAATAATCCTTCTTGACTTTGTCACTTTACATTATCATTTAAATAATAATTTCTTCTTTGCAATATCTTTGACTTCTTTGACCTTTTGGGGCTTCAAGCCAACATATGAGGCTCCTCCAACTTTGTAAGGCCATAACTCTCAAACCGTGAGGAGTTATGTGACGTTCCACATACCACCATAAATGGAATGACATGTACTATCCATATAAAATAGTCTTACCTGCAAATATATCAAAAATCATACCATTATCCACTAACAAACTTGGGTCCATTACCCAAACTTGGGTTCTCCAACTTCTCATGGCCATAACTCTCTAACCGTGAGGAGTTATGTGACGTTCCACATACCACTGGAAATGGAATGACATGTACTATCCATATATAATAGTCTTACCTTCAAATATATTAAAACTCATACCATTACAACCTTGGGTCCATTACCCAAACCTTTTTGCTACCAAAATTTGCTATCGGACTTTCTCCAAGGGTTGACATCAATCAATAAGGGTTGACATCAATATACAATATAACTCTCCAATGGTTGACATCAATGAAAACCAACAATCCATACCAACAATCCATAAACCTAAGACAACTTTCTGACAGGTACAACCAAACAGGTACCTATCATATATTTCTTTGTCGAGTGAGGAAAACTTAGGACAAATAGAGGGAAATGTGATTGTATCTAGTAGATATGATATGAAAACAAGGACTAGAGGTGAAAAAGTCAGAAGAAAATTTTGTAGACGCATGGAATTTTTTCTTGATGAAGGAGGATCATGCTCTTATGATGATGAGAGAATAGGAGACATAGAGGTTCCACTCAGGTATAAGCATCTGGTGAAACACTGGGTACCTAAGGAACTGCCTCCTATAGATGTTGACTTCATTTTCAAAAATACGACATATCGCATTGCACCATCCTCCCTACATGACCTCGAGCTATTTTCCCTGGATGGAATAACTGTAAAATACAATACAGTAATTGAATTAATGGACTATGTTGGACCGTGTTACAATTATAACGATTGGATGCGGTTGGTTCGGTACATGTGAAGTATGTAGAGATATGCACTCATCGTAAATTATATACATCTAATAAAAAGGATAAAAATAATGGAATGAATATCTATATTGATGGAAGGCCTAAATCTTCCAACAATATCGCAAGGTTTATAAACAACACACGACCCAAGACAACAAAAAAGAAACCAAATTGCATATATGAGGGATGTGAAGAGAATCAGGCAATCCTGTGCGTATTAAAAAAGATAGCTCCCGAGGAAAGTTATTAGTGGATTACCATTTGAATCGAATAGAAACATTGACTAATAGTGTGCGGGTACTTATGCAACACCTCTTTAAGCAACCTATACTTATTGCATTATATTTTTTTATCTTTAACATTGTTTTAAATATTTCACGGTCCCAATTTTATAATAATGTGGGAGGTTAATCATTGAGGTTTATTTTATTTGGGTGGAAATAAGTTTTTTTATTTTTTATTTTTTATCATTAACAATTTTTTAAATATTTGGGGGTTCTAATTATATTATAATGTGGCAGGATGATCGTGGAAAAGGGCCAACTACAGTACATGTAAATGATTATCAAATTCGACTTTCATTTTACATGAATTTTATTATTTGCTTATATAATTTTACTGAAATAACATTGTTTTTGTTGAAATTATATGTAGTCAGCAGACCATGTTGATCATGATTCCACCGATGAGGAGGGGTTGTATTCATCCCCTGATCCGATGGTATTAATAAAAAAAAAGATCATTAAAGCGAACAAGGAACTTGCTAGCTTATTAGATCGTCCAGATCAAACTCCCGACGTCCTAGAAAGCATCAATATCCTTATGTCACAACTTAACACATATAAGGCAATAACCATAATTTAAAGTGTTTTTTTTCTAATGTAATATGTTCAATTATGAAAATTTGTTCTTAAACTTTTACATTATCTCACGAAAAAACTTTTGTTTTTTATAAAGAGATTTTGGAGCCTGTTTAGATCGGTGTTGGTAGTAGTGGCGTTGCAGAGATGCCACAGAGTCCTAATGCGGGCAATCATACAGATGCTAGAGTACTATTTGCTTCTCCATATTCCACATGTAATTTAGATAGGAGCCACGACACACACCATCATACATCCACACATAGATCAGACTCTAGAGATGGTGACATAGATGAGGTTGATGATGTGGTTGACATGGTTGCATTTCCTGGAGCTATACGTGTGACAAGCACAGAGACCCTTCCTTGCACATTTTTGGTCGACGATAACGAAATTTGATTAAAACAAATAAGACTCCCAGGTAGTTTTTCATATTTTAATTGTTTCATTTTGTCCATCTCATACACAAATAATCTAGATTATTATTTTTAAATTAATGATCATATCTTTTTGTGTGTAGGAAACAACCATTTTTATAGGCACCTAGAGAGAAAGGCCTTGTTGATTTTTGGAGAAACCTTAAACATGAGGTGGAATTGATAGAATTCCAACCTCAAAAAAGAACTTATGAATTATCTTGAAGGCCTCTTTGGAGTAGACACATTCAATAAAAAAGCGGTCACCTTTGCAACAGGTGAATATTTAAAATATACACGGGATGTTTATAGAGGAATCTTGGCAGGCAGTCCTAGGTATGAGCGTCCTCCCTCAATTCCATAGAGGGAGTGGAAGGTGACCATTGATGATGCAAAATAAAATATATTGAAAAAATCAGGAGACAAAATAACTGGTACCCCAAGGTAAATTACAATATTTTGATTTCAATACCAACTTTAATTTTCTTTAGATATAAATAAAAGTGTGGTTATATATTTAACATACTTGAAAATTTTGATGATAGGTTTCTTGACACTTTGAAGGCAACCAATGAAAGGATTTCCAAACATGGCCAAAACAAGCTAGGCTAGGTAGGCTACTTGAGGTTATAATCATGGATCGTAAGTACCCAAACATCTTAAGAATATTATTTGTATCGCCTTACAACTTTTAGGTAATTGCAGCCAAAACCATTAAAAAAAAATACTCTTATGTAATGCATGGAGACAAATTCGGAACTGAAACCATAAAGGAAGACCTCCAACTTGGTTACAAGTATGGCTATAAAGTCATGGTTGATCATAGGAAAAGCATGGGGAAGAACCCAAGATCCAATTTATAGGATAAGGTAAATAAAAATCAGTCAACATTAACCTTTTATTACTTATAAAATATGTAAATGTTTGATATTGTCCATAATTTAATGTCTTACTTTGTTTTAATCAGGGGGGAAACACTATCAATGAAACCATTAGTACTGGACAATAGAGTGTTGATAGTTCCACGCGGATAGAAGATCATGGTGCTCACCATCAGCCCCATCCTAGTGGGGTGTGGCCCCGTCCCAATGGGGTGCATCCCCAAGATGTTCCTATGACTCAGTCCCGCGATGGTAAAATGGTTGTATATTAATCATATACTTAATAATTTCATAATTTTAAATTTCATACTTATAAATTTTTTCATTTCAATGGAAGAGAATGTTGTAGTTGAGCCTCCTCGACCCGAAGCTCAGGTGAACAGGGTAGCCATTCCAACGATGTCGACTAGTGGACCAGGTAAATAATTACATTGTAGAGTGTTTTTTTAATATTAATGAACTACAATGATATTTAAAAATTGGCCATATAAATTAATATTTTTTGTTTTTGTAGATGATGTCCCCTCATAGTAGCCTCCATGTCATGGGTACGAGACCATACATGCTCGGTGTGAAAGGACTGAAGCAACATCAGTTGTTGAAGAGTACCCAGTAAACGAAGACTTGGAGATGGATGAATTACTTAAGAACTGGAAAACACAAACGAATACTAAAATAAATTGACAATGTGTAATGATTTTATAAGACAGTTAGATGTACATTATATAGTTGAACATGTAATGATGCATATAATGTATGGACATTATGGGTACTTTTTCATCTGATAATATATACAAGTCTATTTCTATGGCTTGTATATATCTGTGAATGTAATTTTATTATACACTTAATGATAATTTCAACTTCTCTTAGTCTTGGTATATATTGATTCAATACTCCTTGGTTCTATTGGTTCTATTGGCTTTGACATACAATTTCTGCATCAATTTGTGGCTCCATGGATATCATCCTAGTGATTTGAAGGCATTGGTAAATGTGAAATTTAAGAGATTGAATTGTTCAAGTTTCGATTTAAATTTTACATGCTTGTTTGTTTGTGGGTTTCAAGAGTTCCAAACTTGTATGACACTAGCTGACATAGCATGGGGCCCTTCATGCCATCAATCTCATCTCCTACAATTTCAATAGTCATGATCCTTTATTATATCGCTAGAATTATTCATGTATTGAACCTTACAACATCTGAACCAATAACCAATATTTTTCATGGATCCAATTTAGATCATTTATCACTAGGGAAGGTGTTGGTGAAGGAAAGGCTACTGATAGAAGTTTCTTACTGTATATGTTTTTGACATATAATTCACCTATTAAATTATTTAGAGGTGAATATGGTTAATTAGAATAATAAGATGAAGGGGAACCTAGGTAGTGTTTACCTAATGCGAGTTGGTCAATGGTGATGATGTAGGCCTCATGGGGGAATGCATCACCAAAACATGATAGAGATGATGACATGCATAGAATGTATGTAGTCATGGTTGAGAAGGATGTTGTATTCTAAGGTTGTTGTCAATATGTTAATTAAAATTCCTTCATACTCAGATGGTCACCCATCAAATGATTATTCATAGCTCATGAATTCCTTAATAGTGGGGTAGTCTAAAATTATTGGATTTTTTACACATGGCTCGTGCATTTGTTATCACTAATTTTAATAATGGCTAGAGTCATATTCTTTATACTTTTATTCTATTAAAATGTGTGATTAAGGTTGACCTAGTCAAACTTGATATGTGGGCTCAATAATTCTCTTGGGGTGCCAGTTCTTGTTTTGTGGGAACCAAATATGCAGAATGGTAATCTCTTTGTATTTTAAGATATAATGTGAGAACCCAAGCAAGACCTAGTGCCTTGTGCTTGGGCTATGGATTCTAGGAAACAAATAGAACTTGAAAATGGATAAAGAAGATGTGACAAAACCACCAAACACAAGTGTTATCACTCAAGGAAAGATATGATATATATGTAACAACCATATGAAATGCTCACCAAAGACACAATAACACATCCATAAACTTCTTGCACCCACATAAGACATCAAATATGAGATTAGAGTAAGAGAGATAACCTTCTATTAAATGATCAACCCCTTAAGATATCTCCTTTAGAAGGAGCACAAGTTATCTCAATTATTATTTGTTTTAAAATAAATATATGTTTGTTGGGTCATATCAGGAGTACAATTTCTCTTTGATAGATCATCAAAAGTTAAAATTCTTACAATAACTTCCTTGCATTATGAAGAGAATGAATAATAAAGTTGTTAAGTGACAAAGTCTGAAGAACATTCATGCTTAACCACCTTATCAAGAACCCTGTTGGCCTTCTTAATGTTTATTAATTCTTTCAAATACCATCCATTAATGTAGTAAATTTTAAAACAATAGGATTTTATCCCTTGGACATCATCTCGTCCAAAACATCATAAGCTTCCTCCCACCTACCTTCTTCACTACTTCAATTTTTCTTCTTCCAATTGCATGTGATCCAAATGATTTACAACACCCATCTCTTTTAAGATTCTACCCAATATTAGACTGTCTATATAAAACCAAATGTCAACAATAATCATTGATCCAAGGAGTTAAAAATTCATTTTGACAGAAAGACATTGGTATTCTATAGCATTGACACAATTTAATAGATAAACAAAATATCCTCTTATTGAATATGCACCCTCTCTACAAAGATTAATTCATGCTAGTATCACGTGATTTTAATAACTTGAAAGAGAGAGAGAGACCTCCATTTTTTTATTTTATTTTTATAACTCGGGACTTGAAAATATGTCTAGTTTAGTAAATCAAGGTGAAGGACTTCTGAATTTGTCGATGTTCTTGGTGATTATTTACATATAATATCTATTTTTCATGATGAATCTAATGCCTCACTTGGATTGACTTTTAGAGAGTTATTATTGTTGACTGCATCACCTTAGCATAATCTTTAGTAAGAATTTCAAATCTTCATAGTCATCTCGTTCAACACCCATATTGTGTCTTAGAAAGTGAAACTCTTAGTGGAAACCACAAGACAAATAAGTGGAACAACAATTTCACAAGTGACAACATGCTTTGCCTACCATTTGTTCAAAACATTGTAGCACATCTTTGCAAAATCCAACAATGGATATATATAGAAATTAAAAATAATCAAGCACAAATGTTTGTTTGAAGGCTAGTGGATTTTTTTTCTAATGAAAAAATGTTTAGTGTAGTCCGCAAAGGCCATGATAATATAAGGCATGCATCCATATCAAGTAGAATTTTCTAAGTAGATTATAACCATTGGTTGCACATAAAAATGACCATAACTTTAATGTGTCATTTTCACTTCAAATGATAGGCCATCCCTTTGAGAAAAACATGAAATGAATATAATATTAACATCATGGATTTCACTGCATACATAGTAGGCATTGAACATAGAAGTTTTATCTTTCAATATCATGATTATAATTGTTTTATTTGGATCACCACTGTGTTGTTTCCTTATGGACCCATGTACCATAGTCCCACTTTTTACTCAATACCAATTGTTATGTTCTTAAGAAAAAATATGAGCAAGTAACCCCCAAAAAATATAGTGGGTACTCCCATAAATTCACCCTTTATTTCACGTGAGAGATATTATAGAGACATTAGCATAAACCTGGATGACAATTTGGGAGAAATTGATATAGCAGATGGATTACAAGTGCCATTAATAGCTATTACAATGTAGGAGATGAAATCTAACCCCTTTATGCCAATAGAGGATTAGAAAAGTACTTAAAACAAAAGATCTCGGTGTTTCTAAGAGAGAATTAATTTTCTTCATGTTATTAATTTTGTACTTTCCAACTAAGAGAAAACATGAAGTTCCATTTCATGATATCATTAGATTGTAATAGAAACATGGGGAAAAATTGGTCCTATATCTCTTAATGGATGATTTTGCAAAATTGGTCCTTTGTTGTGACCTATTGGATTTCCTATGATTCCAAAAACCTTAGTATCTCTACCCAATTTCTTTATCTTCTATTTGGCTATTATATCCCTCAATACTAGTTGACCTGAAGTTGATTCCTTCCCTACTCCCAAGGATCCAAATGCAATTTATCCACCAAACTTTGAGCAAAGAATCCAACTAATTATCCCTATGGTAGAAATCATCGATGCAATAATGGAAACTTGAGAGTGAGAAAACATTTGAAAACCCCAAGCCATATTGGTAACATTATGATTTGAAACTATGATCACAAATTCTTTATTTCTGGATTTATTTCTTAAAGATGACATTTTACATTGTTTGAAAGTGGCATTAATTATTCCCTCTATTACTATGAAACACTAATCATTCTACTCATAAATTTTAAATCTTAGTCATTCCTCCAGAACACACAACAAATTTTCCAAACATTTTCCCATTAAGCTCGAATTGTTACAAAACTATTCTCTAGATCCTACTAAACTGAACCTGCATATAATTAAAACGTGTACACTCAAAGACTGCATATTGACAAAATCATGGCCAACTATAAGGACTGCAAGGTAACATGTAGAGGTTATAAATATGCAATCTCTCTGTATGTTTTTCCTTCATATTCTTATGGACAATTATTAATTTGTAAAGATGATTTAAATTCTTGCCTAATTTGAGAATTAAAATCTAACATTACCACATCAAAATTGTAACACTAAAATCACAGAGTTCTGATTATAGTAATTGTATCTGCACATACCCCTCTCTTAATCAAATAGATTCCATACCTAGACTTTATTTTTTGGAATGTTCCCAGCCATATCCATTGAAAATATTTTCATCAACTAATGATTCTTGTGATTAAAGTTAAATATTTAAGCATAATAATTTTGTCCCTAAACAACAATCCTTAATAACATAAGAAATGAGTTTCAACTTTGTCATTATTGAAATGAATGCATCCCCTAAAATTGTTTGGAAGTGAATTTTTCTTGTTTAGTGGAGAATAATGTGAATGAATACATAACTTAAGTAGCAAATGAACCATCATAGGAAACACATGTTCTTAACCATTTGTCCAACTCAAGTTATTAATCATCAAAATCCAAACAAAGATGATTTTTAAAATTATCTACAAACTACAACTAACTAAGACTAATTAGGTCATTTCATTTTGGATATATTTATTTTTCAACATAGAGAACATGTGCAATCAAAACAATTAAATATAAAATTTCAATAGTACCTAATACTAATATTACATGTCAAATATAAATGTATGCATAAATACAAGATTTGGAAGGAGAGAAAAAATCCAACCTCTTAAAGAAGACGTATTTGACATTTCTCGAGTCAATTTTTTTACATGGTTTACTTTAATGAGATTCACTTCCTATTCTTACAAGGTAAATTTTGTTCTTCCTTTTAGCCTCTTTATATTGGAAATAAACATGGATTTAGAACACATATTTAGGACAGGACTGAGAGATGTTAGACCTTGACAATTTCATCTTCAAAATCTTGATGACACTTCAATGAGATATTTGATCATTTGGACTATATTGAGAATTGTTCTCCATGAAAAATCTGGTAATTACCCTATTCCTCATGACAACCTTCAACAACTCTTGCAGCCTTACAAAGAAATTTTTTGGTATACTTCAAGTGAGTCTGCAACAAGTCTCTATATGGCCCCTCAACAAAACACTTGGTCTTGAACTCAAGATCAGTGGAACTGATATTTGAACATGCGACAAACATCTCAAATTTTAGACTATTCTAATCTAAAATAGCAGTCTAATGTTACACACTTGAACTGATATCAATGGATGTAAAGCTCTCAACTAATTTTGATCACAATTTTTTGATTTCAAGGACATCAATTTTATTTTTTTAAATAAATATATGTTGTCTCTATTGCGATGAATGTAAATATTCTTGGGACGAATTAGGTATACTATCGATGAAATTTTTTCGGCGATAATATAGCTAATTAGTCACAAGAATAAATATATGTTGTCTCTCTTGCGACGCTATCCTTTTTGTCGATAGTATAGCTAATCCATCACAAGAATCTTTACATTCGTCACTCTTGCGACAATATCCTTTCCTTGTCTCTATTGTGACAATATCCTTTATTTGTCGCTCTTGTGATGGTATCCCTTCTTTGTCGCTCTTGCGAAGATATCCCTTGTTTTTTTCTAGTGCGACAACCACTGTTGGTCATCTTTATTGCGATGACCAACATTGGTTGTCGGGCTTGTGACAACTTCCTTGGGTCGCCGCTCTTGTGATGTTTTCTCAGGTTCGCCATACTTTCCATGACATGTGAAGTGAATTTTGGTAGACCCAATATTCGTTGCAATATCCACGACATAACGTCACAAGAGCGTTGAAAGAGTCATTGCAAAATGACCCAAATTTACTAGTGTGAGGAACTCTATTTAAAAAACTATTTTTTGGAGCATGTGCTAGCCCTAATGCACTACTTCTTGCAAAAATACGCTTGCTGCATGCTAGAAAACCCACATACATATGCTAGCTGCATACTAAACAACCTGCGTTTACCTCCAAAAGTTGCAAGGAATTCGATAGAGTTTACGGGCTGTTGAGGGTTTCCCAATCAATTCACCTATTGTAGCCCATACCCAAACCAAATAACTATCCTTTTGTCATATAAAAGTAGGTCTTGGGATCCCATTCCCACATCAATTATTAGAACAATGAAACTTTTCCCAAATCCCTTTTCCCTCCTTGCCCAAGTATTTGTAACCCCTTCTGAGTTTTTTCCTCAGCATTCCCTCTCTAGCCATTTCTCCTATACAATCCCTTCCCTTCCCTTCCCTTGAAGTGATTGGCTGATTGTAGGAGAAAGCATTGGGATAGAGAACTTGGAGCAGTATTAAGAGGATCCTAGACCAGGTTCGTAGGAGCGTTGGCCTACAAAGGTTGTACATTTTGATCTTTGCATTTGAATAAAATAATCTTTTTCCCATACTAAACGATATCTTTATGTTTTTCATTTGATTTATGCATAATGGTTTATATCTAACCCTAATATTGATGAGTGTAGATAGAATAATTTTAGCATTTCTTTCTTAAGTGTTATTGCAGGTCATCTTTGGGAGGAGGCTTGCAGCCTGGGAGCTACAAAACTGGAGGTGGTCTACATTGAACGTTGGACTAAAGGTACTACTTCTGACCTACTTTCCTATCTATTTTTGTTCATTTGTTTAGAGTGTTTGGGGTAGTTTAGGAATTAGATAGTATTTTAAGGGAGATCATAGATCTGCCTATACTTTGACCCTGGTATAATAATAGGGGGATTTTACCCACTAACAGAATTGGCGACTCAACTAAGGAGTCTCTCTAGGGTTTTAAAGGGAGGTGTTTGGGTTTTTATTGGCTTCTTTATTTCCTTTTGAGTTTTTATCAAGTTCACTGAGTATTTTAAGGGTATTTGGTCACCTGCAAGGTGCCTACCGATTTTTCCCTCCCTAGTCAGTTTGCCTAGTATTTTTCCTTTTGAGAAGTCCCTGAGGTGTATGCACTCTATTTTGGCTTAGCCCGTGTACATACATAGTCTACATAGTAGACATCCCACATACATACACATGTTTCTTGTGCAATAGCCAACGTCTCTGTGTCTTGAAAGTTTTTTTTTTTTAAAGAGAGGTATTTCTCTTTCCTGATAGAATTTTAGGCTTCACAGGGATTTCTTGGACCTTACAAAGTCTCTGCTTTTGGCCTTAGCTTGGGTTAAAGATTCATTTTCAACTTGTTTCCTTTTTTTTTCTTTTTCCCTAGAGGTTTAGAGGGAACTTGCAAGTTTTAGATCCTCCTTTGGTTTCTTTTTGAATCCCTACATTTATGCAGTTGGATTAGGGTCTCTGTCAATTTTGGTCTCTGTTGTCTCTTTTTTCTCGTTTCTTTCTTTGAAAAAAAAAGTATTTTTACTTTAGTTTTTATTGTTAAAGAAGTTCAAAAAATAAAAAAGAATGTTTTCTTGCATTTAGTTTGGTAACACAACCTAGGTTGTTTTCTTGGAAAAGAAAAAAGTCTCAGTTTCAAAGTTATTTCTTGCTTTCCTGAAATGTAAGTAGTTTTTCTTAGTCAAACGAAATCACTTTTTAGGAAACTTTCAATTATAAGATCTTGAAACGTTAATTTGAAAAGTTGAATTTTACAAAGAGTTTTACAAGCTTTCCTTTGATTTCGAAGTATCTTTTTTCTTTCAAATGCTCTAAAGTTTACAAGATTTCCTTTGATTTCGAAGTATCTACAGATAATGCAGGAAGAAAATATCACAATGAAGGATGCAATTATCCAAGAAGGGTAGGTGAAGAATATAGCGCAATAGAAATTGGAAGAGATGGATAAGAATATTAGCACAATATTCCAAACCATCCCAAACAACGCAAAGTCAGATGGAGTATCTTATGAAGAGAATATTAGGAAAATAGCATAGGCCTTGGAGTAGTACAAGGACTAGATAAAGGATATAGAGGAGCGCGTAGTACCCACTACTCCTACATAAGTTAGAGCACAATGACAAAAATACACAACATCATCTGCAAAAATCATAGTGCGAGCAATACAAAGAATAACAAAGATGTTGGAGAAGATTGCCCAACTGTGAACACAACTCTTAGAATATGGGAGTTTGCAAGAGATGCAAGGAAGGGAATATAGAGTGCATGCAATAATGGTGGATTTAAAACAACGACAAAATAGAATGCCATTGCCTGAGAAAATCAAGACTACAACAGAGATGAAGAGCCTATGGGACGAGGAGAAAGCAATGAAGGTGCAGAAAATTGCAAGACATGCTCAATTGGAGCCCCTGCAAGAAAAGGTAGAGCAGTTGGTTGTGGAAATCGACGCAAAAAAACTACACATAGAAAAAATAGGCTTGGAGGGAGGAGAAATATTGAGACCTCCAGTCACTGCGCATATCATATAATCCATGGCAAATAAGAGAAACTAGGCTCAGGAGAAATGCCAACAAATAACACATATGTATGAAGCACTGACACAGGAAGTAAAATATGCAAGAGTCTTTGAGTAACTCAATATGAGTCACGATGTCAATGTTGGGGACCTATTGGCGTAGACCAATTTTGGGAGAAAATCAAGGAAATTTTGAAGATTTCGAGACGTCGTAAGAAAATAGGGGAGCAAGTCAGAAAAAGAAGAAAAGTAGCACCGATAAAAGCAGTTACAAAGTGGAAAAACTGTTGCGGAGCAGTTGGAAAGTGGACAAGCATTGACTTGGAGCAATGGTTGGATCGAGGACCAACCAATATTAAGTCAAGGAGAGAGAGGACAAACCTAATATGCTTAGGGTTAGGGTTTTTCTAAGGGATTTGTCCCAGTTTTGTATAAGTAGAATGTATTAGGACCATGAGAGGGTTGGCATGTAGTATTGAGATTGTAATAGGTGCTTTAGTTGAGTAGAAGGTCTTGTTGAGATATTTTGGTGATCTATGGAGGTCAAATATAACGGCGGAAGAATTGTATAGTGCGCAACACTTTATTTTGCAAGAATATGAATAAAGAGTAGAAGGGACAAATCTTTGTGGACGTATCCCAGGAGGGGGTGAACCGTGGTATATCTGTGTCATGTGTATGAATGGTTGCATTACTTAATATTATGTTTGAGTTAATAAGATTTATGATGAATATGTTAATTAATAAAGGTTATATTACTGCGTACTAAGGAAATAATTCCAGAATAGAACTGTGTAAATGAATTTCATAGCTAGTGTTTAGATATGAATCTTATGTTATAGTTGATGAATATCTATCATGGAACACATGCTTCTATAATGGTTAATGAAGTATTTTTTGAATATTAGGGTTATTGGTATAAAATAAGATCTAATGAAGCTTTGAGATCTAACAACGAGTAGATCAAATACCACTCAAAGAGAAACACATCCCGTCCCATGGTTGCATACATCCGAGTCTCGCGACCACCCATTGAAGCCATCTCAGGTGAGACTGCACAGTGCACTTTGTGCACTGTGTTTCATTCGAGTATCTAGAAGGGTTGATGGTCGAAGGGTTGTTGGTAATATTATTTTTAGAACTTGGGTCAGCCCATAAATAACCAACAATTCATCTTAGATGTTCATGTAAGACAAAAATATTTAGGTTGCTAAGTGTGTCACATACTTATTTATGCTGATTTTGTCATTAAATTTCTATAGGAATATGACGACTTATTCCTAAAGAGTTTTTCATAGATTAAGGGAATCAAAGGAGATGTGGGGGAGATGAAAATAGAACTGAAACCTAATGCCAAACCAGTTAAACGCAGGCCTTATCGCTTAAATCCTAGAGTTAAAGAAAAGGTCAAAAATGAAATTAACAGGATGCTTGCAACTGGACTAATATTCCTTGTGGATGAAGTTGACTAGATCAACCCAATTGTTATATAGAATAAGAAATACACCAAGGAAATAAAGGTTTGTGTTGATTATAGAAGTCTAAATTCAACATGTGTACATGATCCATTCCCTACTCCTTTTAGTGATGAAGTGTTAGATAAGGTTGATGGAAAAGAAACATACTCCTTTACTGATGGGTTTTCATGATATCAAAAAGTCCAGATTGCAGAGGAATATAAGAAAAATACCACTTTTACTACTAAATGGGGCTCTTTTGCTTACAATGTTATGCCTTTTGAGCTTAAGAATGCCCATGTTGTTTTCTCTAGAATTGTTGTTGCTGCATTTCGAGACTTTATCCATAAGTTTTTAGAAGTTTACATTGATTATTAGATTGTATACAACCTCCTGAAAGAACACATTGGGTTACTTCGATTGATGTTTGACCGCCGCAGACAATTACATATTTCATTAAAACTTAAAAGTGTGTTTTTTGTGTGCCCTTTGGGAACCTGTTAGGACATATTGATTGTAGAGAGGGAGTTTTGGTTGATCCTACAAAGGTATCTATCATTAGTAATATGCCTCCCCCTACAACTGTCAAGTGGTTACGATCCACCTTGGGTCATACTGGATATTACCATAGGTTCATAAGAAATTACGCAAGTATAACCGCCCCTTTGGAGAAGTTGTTGAATAAGGATGAAGATTTCTATTGGACCTCTAAATGTGATGAAGCTTTTAATATATTAAAAGAGAAGCTAAGTGTGCTCCTATTTCAACATATCCATATTGGGAGGTTGAATTTCATGTTCATATTGATGCTTCTAGTATTGCTTTGGGTGTTTTTCTTGTGCAACCTGGTGAAGGTAATTTGGATCATCCTATATATTTTTCCAGTAGAAAGATATCTCAATTTGAGTGCAACTATAACACTGCATAAAGGGAAGGTATAACTATGGTATATTCTTTGTATAAGTTCATGCACTACCTACTGGGAGGACACTTCAAGTTCTTCATTGACCACTCAAACTTAAAATATTTAGTTAATAATCCTATATTGGAAGGATGGACTTGTAGATGGATTTTGATATTCCAGAAGTTCTCTTTTGAGGTTGTTGTAAAACTAGGAAGGATTAATGTCGGCCATGACCATTTGTTTCAGTTAGAATAAGGTGAAACTAGTGCATATGTAGATGACCAACTCCCAGATGTTGATATATTTAAGATTGAAGTTGTTCTAGATTTTCTCTCTGAAATTTCACTTTTCTTGACCACTAGTGCTTTCCATGATGATTATTCCACAACACAGAAAACACATCTAGTGGTTTGCGCAACAGACTAACATGTGATTGCAGGTCAATTATGTAAATTAGGACTGGATAACATTCTTAGTAGGTGTGTATTATATCATGAAAGGCCTAAAATTTTATGGGAATGTCATAGTGGATTTGCATGAGGTCATGTAGGAGGTATTTCTACTGCGCAAAAGGTGCTTCAAGCATGATTATTGTGGCCCACTATTTTCAAAGATGCTAAAGAATATGCTAGAGCATGTGATGTTTGTCAGAGGGTTGGTAGGCCATCCTATAGAGATGAGTTGCCTTTACATCTTGTTCATGAACTACATGCTTTTGAGAAATGGGTTGTTGATTTCATAGGTCTTATTAATCCTCCAACAAGACATTCTAAGAAAATATATATCATCACCACCACATATTTTGACTCATAGGGCTGAAATAGAACCTGTTAAATATTTCTCTATAGATACAACAACAAACTTTATTAATTGGTTTGGGTGTCCTAAAAGTTTAACCAGTGACCAAGGATCTCATTTCATCAGTTAGATAAATGCCACCCTTACTAGAGAATTCTTGATCTAGGATAACAAAAGTAGCCCTTATCATCCACAAGACAATGGCATGGTAGAAGCCTTTAATAATATTCTGAAGAAGGGATTGACCAAAGTATGTTTCATTGCTCGTGATGATTGGGATGAGAGAGTTCATGCTATTCTTTGGGAATATCGAACTACTATTGAGAAATTGCACAAGTATGCCCCCTTTCAGCTTGTTTATGGAAGAGATGTAGCAGTGCCAATTAAATTTATTACTCCTAGTTTGTACTTGCACAAGTAACTCATATGAAAAATGACGATTTTGTTGCGGAATGGGTTGAAAAACTGCTGGAATTGGAGGAAGCAAGGTTTTTTGTAGAATTTCATCAAACTGTGGAAAAAGCAAGGAAGAAAGCTTGGAATGACATGCATATAAAGAATAATACTTTTTCTCAAGGTGACAAAGTGCTACTATATGATAGTAAGTATCATAAACATTTAGGAAAGTTGTAGATGCATTTTCTTGGACCATTCATAGTTGCATAAGTTTAGGAATCAAGAGTTGTTTGACTAATGCAAATTGATGGTGTTCGTCAGCCAAGATAGGAAAACAACACATGCTTGAAACCCTATGTTTTTGCTCATTGAAGAAAGTCTCTTCGTACTCCTGTTACATGGAATGAATAAAGTAGGTAGGTTTAGTACATTTTCTATTAATTTATGTTTTTATCAATAAATTAGTGATGTGTCCATTTGTCACTTAGCCCTAGAGTCTAGTTGTACTTGTAAGTTTAACCAAGTCCTGGTCATATCATTGTGGTCGGGGAGGCTGTGTCAAATATTTTATGAATTTAGTAACGTCTTGTACTTTTCACTTTGTCAGCTAAATGCATCCAGTACTTTCCTGTGTCTATCTCTTCATGTCAACGCAAGTCATTAATGATAGAAATTTCGCCAATGCCTTTTTTGTTAACCGTTAGCTCGTTAATATTTTCCCCACATGTTATCCCATGTGTAGTATTTATTGGTTCTTGTGCCCTTTATTTCTCAAATCACCACTTAGATTTTTCCGCGTCAAATGGTTGTGTCTTCTCTTAATGTTGGTTATCTACACATTCTCTCATTAACATAAGTTTTAAATGTTAGTCATATGCCAGCATCCCACTCCTATATATAAACCAATGGTCTCCCATGTCTCAATCATTATGTTCTACAGTTGAAGTTGTCTTTATATTCAACTCTAGAGCTCATTGAGAATCATGTGTGTATGTATCTAGGTTCTCGTCCTCTAGTCATTGTTTTGTACTAGTGATCCTATTTAGTCACAGTTCATGCTACAACTATTCGTGGTGTGATTCCGAAGCTTTCAATTCTAGTGGATATTCATGATCCTTCAGTATACATTATAGGAGATCTATAGGGAAAGGTTGAGTAGGCATGACTTATCGACATAGATTTCTCAAATGTGGACTTGGTTTTCTAAATGCTGGTTTAAACTTAGATGGATTACTTTCCCCTAACCTTTGGAGAATTGGAGCTACAATGGAAGACCTCCTATGTTACACTTATAGAGTTAACTATGATGAACTTGCATGATTTACCAGTTTTTGGTACCACTAGTGAAATTGCACAATGTACCAAGCTTTTAATCAATCACATGCATAATGACTCATTGTGGATATAAAAATAATACCCTATTCATGTTGACGACATACACCAGTTAATGAGTCTATATATGGAGGTAGGCGATGTCACTAAAGGATTCCAAGGATCAAGGAAACATGGCCACAAGAAGGGCGAGTTAAATTTATATCAGAGGTTTGGTACTCAGCGTGGAGGTTGTGATGCTATCATAGAGAATATTACCCACGAACAAGTCTGTTGCTACTGTTACTTAATTGTTGGAAAATTCATGTCAAACTATTCAAAAGGAGAATGTATGCTGGATGCACTCTCTATTGTTGATTTTTTTTGACATGGGGCACAACTCAATAGGTGAAAGTTCTCGATGAATGAAATTTTATAGGCGTGTGCATATATGTAATATAAAGGCATATAGTTCATTTTTGGTTATCTTTTGGTTGCTTTCACAATGTGGAAATGGAGGAAAGGCGTGAGTTCGGAACTCAGAACTGGGAAGAAGGGAGATGCTCTAACCTCCGACATCGCGAGTTGCGAAATCGTGAAGTGCAAAGGAGAGATTTGGACCGTTGATTGAGGAATTTCATGGGTCGTTGATCAGGCACGACGAAGTTCATTATCTCACCAATCATGAAGCGCTCAGATGTTTGGCCCGTGGTTATATCCATGGTCACATCGACGAAGGTTAAAGGAAGAAATAGCACGTCGCTAGGCCTCACATCAGAGATCGTCAAGATCATGAAGCACCTTTTTGGATAGTCATCTAATCACAACCCATGCTCATGTGAAAGGAAGAGGCTTAGCTGGAAAAGCTAACGCCCACTGTGTAGTTTTCTCAGAAAAGAACAAAGGTGCCAAAGGAATGAGTGCACAAAGGTTATCTAGGTAACTCACAGTGAAGTGAAGATTCATAATTTAGACAATTGACAAATGGAAATGCGTCAAAGACTGTAACTACCAAAGGAACTGAAGAATATCAGGATAATGACCACTGATGAAGAAAAGACTTAGGATGATCAACATAGAAGATGAAGAGTCTTGATTGCCAGAGAAGCTAAGGAATCTCATAATAACGCCCTGTGATGATGAATGCATGGTGCTAACTGCCAGAGAAGATTAAGAGTTTCCATGATAATTAGGAGATGACTCGATGAGAGAAAAGTATGTAGAACAAAGAATTGAGGGGATTCTGTTGTGGAGCTATGTAGGAGTGAGGAAGAACTACAGTGAAGAACCTGTAGGGAAGAACAATGATGCTATAAATAACATGAAAAGGCATTGCGCATGAAGGATGCAGAAGGTGCACATAGAGTATAAATACATAGAACAAAGAAGAGATGTGGGATGTTGTTGAGTGTGATTCATGTGATAGAAGCATGCGGTGTGCAGGAGCTAAAGCATAGAAGAAGAAAGGAACAAAAATTCATATATGAGAGAAGAACAGAGAACACAACATATACGAGGAGAGAGACACTGATGCAGGCAGAGCAGAGCAATGTAGCAGACCAGTGATGAGACTGGTAAGCCATAGATAAATGTTTTATCACTGTGATAAAGTTGTATAAAGAAAATAATTATATTCTAGGGTGGTAGGAAGGTGCTATGGAGGACTGGTGTCCTCATAGGTTCAAGTAGGTTCTTGAATATAGGGAGTTGTATCTTCCATCTAGTTGCAGCTAGCAAAACCAGGGTGGCAGGGTGGTGCAAGGGAGAAATATTGTTCTCAGTTATACAGGTTGGTGCCTATGTGATTGGAAGTTGGTGCTTCCATCCAATTGGTGTTGGAACATTCAGGGAGTTTGTGCTTCCTTCTAGTGGGTGCTAGAGAAACCAGAGAGTTGGAGCTCTCAGCAAGTTGTTGCTTGTAAAACAAAGGTTGTAGCCTCAAGAGGATTTGGAGCTCATAAGAATGATAACGTACAGAAAATAAAGATTACTTATCATATCAAGAATATGAGGTTTTTCCCTTTATGATTTTACTCAGGAAATATTTGTCTCTATATATTTCATGTGTGTGATTGATGTTGAATATTCTATTGCTTACATGTCTTCTTTATTGTGATCGTCATTGAGTGTTCCATAAAGAGTTTAAAATGGGCATAATTTTTTAAGCACAGTAACAATTGATTCACCCCCCCTCTTAGTTTTCAAACAATTGGTATCAAAGCAATTTCCCTTTATTTAAGGGCAGATCCTAGAGCTTAAAAATGACTAGACGTGAAGGGACTTCAACCAACAAGGCCCCTCTGTTCAATGGAACAAAATTTTCGTTCCGGAAAGTTAGGATGATAACCTACATAATGGATTTAGGTGTAGATGTTTGGGATGTGGTAGAGATGGGTTATGTAAAGCTAGTTTCACTAGCTAATAAGGACGACAAGCTATAATTCAACTTCAATGCTAAGGATATGAATGCTATTCTGAGTGGGCTTGCAGAAGCAAACTTTGTAAAAGTTATGCACTTAGAATTCATGATGAGATTTGAGCCGTCGGATCGAAGAGAAGTCATGACCGTTGATCTGGCAAAGCGTGAGTTTGGAACTCAGAAGAAGGGAGGTGCTCTAACCTCCGACATTGTGAGTCACGAAGTGCGAAGGAGAGATATGGACCGTTGATTTAGGAATGTCATGGGTCATTTATCAGGCATGACGAAGTTCACAATCTCACCAATCACGAAGCGCTTAGATGTTTGGCCCGTGGTCATAGCCATGGTCACATCGAAGAAGGTTAAAGGAAGAGCTAGCACATCGCTAGGACTCACATCGAAGATCACTGAGATCATGAAGCACCTTTTTGGATAGGCATTTGATCACAGACCGTGGTCATGTGAAAGGAAGAGGATTTGTCGGAAAAGCTAACACCCACTATGTAGTTTTCTCATAAAAATGAAAAGGCACTAAAGGAATGAGCGTGAAGAGGTTCTCTAGGTAAATGCTAGTGAAGTGAAGATTCATATTTTATACAATTGATAGATGGAAATGTGTCGAAGAATGTAACTACCAAAGAAGCTGAAGAATCTCAGGATAATGACCACTGATAAAGAACAGACTCAGGATGATAAAAAAATAAGACAAAGAGTCTCGATTTCTAGAGAAGCTAAGGAATCTCAACATAATTCCTAGTGATGATGAACGCATGGGGCTAATTGCCATAGAATATGAAGAGTTTCCATGATGATCAAGAGATGACTTGACGAGAGAAAAGTATGCAGAACAAAGAAGTGAGGGGATTCTGTTGTGGAGCTATGTAGGAGTGAGGAAGAGATGCAGTGAAGAACCTGTAGAGMAGAACAATGACTCWGTAAAGAGCATGCAGAGGCATTGTGCATGRAGGATGTAGAAGGTGCACAGAGAGTACAAATATGCAGAACAAAGAAGAKATGTGGGCTGCTGTTGAGTGTGATTCATGTGGGTAGAAGCATGCAGTGTGCAGGAGCTGAAGCACATAAGAAGCAAGGAACATAAATGCATATATAAGAGAAGAACATAAAGCATGGCATATGCGAGGAGAGAGACACTGATGTAGGCAGAGAAGAGAAGTGTAGAAAAACAATGATGAGACTGGTAAGACATAGATAAATGTTGTGTCACTGTGATAAAGTTGTAGAAAGAAAAGACTTATATTTCAGGGTGGTAGGGAGGTTCTAGAGAGGAATGGTGTCCTCAAAGGTTCAAATAGGTGCCTGAACATAGGGAGTTGTAGCTTCCATATGTTTGTAGCTAGAAAAACCAGGGTGGTAGGGTGGTGCAATGGAGAACTATTGTTCTCTTTTATATAGGTTGGTGCCTGTGTGACTGGAAGTTGGTGCTTCCATCCAGTTGGTGTTGGAACACTCAGGGAGTTGGTGCTTCCTTCTAGTGGGTGCTATAGAAACCAGAGAGTTGGAGATCTCAACAATTTTCTGCTTGTAACACAAAGGTTGTATCCTCAAAAGGATTTGGAGCTCATAAGAATGATAATGTACAGAAAATAAAGATTACTTATCATATCAAGAAGAAGAGGGTTTTCCCTTTATGGGTTTCCTTAGGAAATATTTGTCTCTGTATATTTCATGTGTGTGATTGATGTTGAATATTATATTTATTAAATGTATGATTTATTGTGATCGTCATTGAGTGTTCTATAAAGAGTTTAAAATGGGCATAATTGTTTAATCACAATAAAAACTGATTCACCCCCCCTCTTAGTTGTCCAACATAGTTGATACGTCAACTTATAGAGGGCACAATTTTTTCATACAATATCCATTTGGGGTGCTCAATACCTAGTTAGAAAGGTCTAATTGAGTAGTACACATTTTGACTGGCCAAATACAACCCTTTACAGATATATTGGGCACTTCCAAGTAAAAAACGTCGTTTAGGGCCTCAAAATGGACCCAGAAGTTTGGGACCCAGAAAACTATAGAAAACCTTCCACGATGGAAACTATAATTTGAGCCAGTGAAATAGGTGGGACGCCACTGATATCCACCTGGATCAATCCTCCCCCATTAGGAAGAAATGGTCTCCATTATGTCAATTTCCTCCATCAGATGGGGGAACTTCTGTTGATTTTAACTCTTGGTGAGCCACTTTCCATAATGAAGAAACTTCCATGTTTTGACAACCCAAGAGAGTCAGATGTTTTGTTGAAGGTTTCCCTTCATCTTGGTGTCCATGATACGATCAATTGTTTTTTGTTCAATGCAGTCAAGATTCATTTCTATAGGGTCCAAGTGCTCGGTCACGTCCGCAGTGTCCAGGAGAGGTGTGTTGAGGAAAATATATGAATTATCTTACTCAAGCATTTTTTATTCTTTCCTAGCTAAGACAAGATAGTCGGGAATATCACCCTGTGTTTTATAGCCTTGAAAATATTTTCCCAATCCACAAGTATTAATTACAAGGGTTTAGGCTAATTTTTATAAAAAGAATGTTGCACAATAACATAAAAGTTTTATATAAGTTTCTGAAAATTATATAGATTACATAAAGTAAATGTGGAGATCAAAACAAAAAAGTGACCAAGTCACAGGTACACATAAATGAGACATAAAAGCAATCTTCTTTATTTCATTCCAAGAAATCAAAAGTGTTTTTCTCTTTACAAAACCCCTATGAGGGCATGGACCAAAGTCTAATTTAGAGATCCTCGATGAAAACCATACAAAAGGACTCTGACAAGAAGTAAAAACTGAACTTAATAATCTGTATCAACTTGCCACAGACTGCTGCCAATTTGACTCTCTAAAACAAGCATTTGAATGATTTGGTTCAGTTTTGAACCTTTTTGTCTACAATAGGACCCTTAGTATTGCTTTCTCCTTCTATTCTCCATTGTTTCTTCTTCTCATTTAGCTTTAATGCCTTCCAAATAAGTTGAAGTAGTTCAACTACTTTCTTTAGTTAAGTTAGTTTAACTTAACTAATTCAGTTTCGGAGAAATAATAATCATAATAATATTTAAGGGTCTTTATTTAATAATAAATAGGTAGGTGGGACCCCTTGTGACTCCCTTCTTTTATTATTTTCAAATTATAAAATAAAAAACAACTAGATAATCATTTAAACATATGCCACCTTGTGACTCCCTTAAATACCTTCAAAATTTGAATATTTAAATATCATAAACAATTCAAATCATATCCAAAAATATGTAAATATCCACAATATCCAAAAAAATAGCTTGATATCTAAACTTTCTGCAGACCACTTTCTTCAACAAATCAATCATTAGAACACGTAAATTAAAATCCATACTTGCCACTCTGAGAGGCAATCTTTCTTTTATCACTGTTGTCCCCCTTTGACTTTCCAGAAGTATCCTTAGGTTGATTTGAACCTTGAGGTTGTATCTCACTAATAACATGAGAACAATCATCCTTTAGATGCATACGAGAGGAGACTGATTTTGAAGAGTCATTTGAAGGAGAGGAAGGGGAGGCAACAACTTTGCCTTTATCTTGCACATGGGGGACATCAGTTTTAAGCCTTTTACTAGCATGAGAGGATTGAACAGGTGAATGCACAAGGGAAATTTGAACATTAGGATTTACAAGTGGTGGAGTAGGTAATGACAAATTGGGCCAACCATGATGGTGAGAGATAGCCATATTGACAATCTCTTTCCATCCATCATTTGTAGGTACTTCTGGTTGCATGGACACATGAGGAGGCACTAAATACCAGGGATATTTTGTGGCTGGAAGGGAGGTCTCTTTGGTCGGGGTTGTACTATCCCTTTCCCAATCCAGTTGAAGAACCCATCTTGGAACAACTGGTTTAGTTCCCAGGGGTCATCATCAAAATGAATGGATAATCTAGGCCTTCTAGGCCCTCTATTCCAATTACCTCTTCCTCTATTATTTCTTCCATGTCTGCCCCTGCTGAAGAAACTCATCATGTATGCAACAATTCATCAGTAACTAGCCCCTAACATACCATACATGACATTCTTCTTGCATGAAACAATTTTTGGCTCGGGAATTGACTCAAAACCCATGCAAATCCATCCATAAGAAATCATTTTATAATTTCCAAGTGAGCATGGGGTGGATAGGGTTCATGGGACATATGGAGGGAGTGCAATGAGAGAAAACGTGATATAATGAGAGGGGACAAATAAATGAGTACTGCTCAACAAAAAATAAAATAATTTAATTTGTTCAATCAAATACCAAAAATATCAGTTGCCAACCATTACTATGTCATATCCTTTGTCACTATTATACAAAGTTATTTAATTTAGTTTATAGAACAAGGCTTCTTAAAATGAAACTGGGATTATGAGGGGGATATAATCAACAAAAAGGTGGTAGCATGACAGGGATGTAATATGGATATTGTTCATATAAAAATAAACCAAATCAAACAATTAAACTTAACTCTATTTAGACCACCATAATTCAATCAACATTCACTTTCAAAACCACCATTTAAACTGTCACTTCTTTCTACAAATCACTTGCTGGATTCCAAAAACATAATTCATATGCCTAGGAATACTCAATTACAATAGCCTTTGCATCTATATAAATTTAATATAACAATCATGACAATGATATTTCCATTTATATGATAACAAAACAACCTTTTGAGCCAAAGTCATTCATATTCCAATGCTAAATCCTTTTCCTTTTAAAACCAAATATAAATATGCACAATGATTCCAACCATCCACATCCAATATTTATTCCTTAAACTAAAATAAGAATAGTCCTAGTATTAACCACCATTATCCATTGTTTAAACATTGTTTATCATAATCAATTGGGCGTTAAAAGTCATAATTGAGCCCTCTATTTCTTTCACACATGTGTCTCTTTTAAAACTATAATCAACATAGTGATTGATTCAAACAACATTCAACAATTAACATGCAACTTTGAGCCCAAACTTCTTATAATTTCGCATGTACAAACTTCCTTTTAAAACTGCCCAATCAAGAAATATAACCAAATCGTGCCCATTCAAGAAAACACACACAATGCTCTTTTACCCTCGACTAGATTGATGCGATATCAAGATCGTGATTAGTGTTTAAACACAACGAACAAAGAGAAATAACAATCAATTGAAGGAATAAGTCCTCAGAAAACATAGACAGCTCGTGCCTTCAAAAAATTACCACAAAGAGGTAACATGTAACAACTCTTGACAGTGAGGGTTATCAAATGACAGTCAACCACCTCCAACAAATAATGAGAATAAGTGAACACTTAATAGTACTATAAAAACAATGCTCGTGCACAAACCGTGGCCAACCAAAGCACATATAAATATTCCATTAAAGTTCTAGGTAATAGTAAACCCAATTGTGCAATGCTTCCAAGCAACAACGATAATGAGGGAAACACCATAATAAATAACAGCTTAGGTCTTGGCCAAGACATGGAAATAAACACCCCAACTCTTAACAGTTCACATTGAAATCTGGAGAATCGAAACAAATCAACCACATAGACGAAAAGAAGTGGCAAAACTTAACACCAATATTGGTTGTAAAACCCATGCGCAAAGCTCATAGCTCGCCAAAAACATAAATTTCCACAGAGAACCAGACCCCAAAACTCAAGCCGACCGAGCATTCCTCTTTTTCTATTTATCCAATAAAATCACGCACATATTACACACATCAAAGTATATCCATTTGTCTTTTCCAAAATGTTGATCGTCAGAATATTCACTAGAAGAAATCATAAACATAACACTCATACACAGTCCAAAAACTTAAGAAAAACATAGACCTCAAGCAATCATGGATGGAAAAATAAGGAACCATACTTGGAAAATCTTGCTCGATGGAGAGAGTTAGACTGTATCCTCCTTCATAACCCAAAATCATGGAGCATCAACAACCACCAGAGCCAAAAAACCAAATGCAAGTTGTTAACGCTCTGTAAATTTCCTAGAGGTTGTCAGAAAAGATGAAATCTACGGAGGTAACTTTATCCAACCACTTCAAAGCTGGGATCTAGCCCTACCAGCTTCAGAGAGGGATCTCTCTGTATGATTTAGATATGTTTCTAATTTTAAATATTAGGCTAGGTAAATAGAATATGTTGTTTCGTTTGTTGTCGTTTTTGTTGGGTTGGCTGAGAGAGCTTTACACTTCCATTGGGCTATGGGGTCTGTATTATGAAATAAAATCTAAACCAGAAAATGAAGAAACCTTTCACGGGGCGAGATAATGTAATCGCTGGATTATTTTAGTAGAAAAACTGAGGAATAGCATAAAAAGGCGAGAATTTCAGTTACAACAAAGAAGCAATTAAGAATTTATTTATTGTAAAATCAGAAGATGCAACACTAAAATCTTTTAAAGTCAGAAACATGGTATACAAAGATAAATCCTGCAACGTTCGTTACTTTCAAAGATTGGATTTAGAAAATAGTGCAATAACTAAGCGAGAATAACATTTAACTTAGAAAGGAAAACATCACCAATGAGTACACACAAGAATCCTATGGAAATGCCTCTTTGTATTAATGGAAGATCTCTTCAAAAATATTACAGTCTGAAAGCTTTCAGGGCGTAAAGATCAACCTTCAATACTTCAAAAAGTGAAGTATTTATAACCAAAATTACAAATGATCCTGTCATTAAAGATTAGGATGTGGTAAATCTATTTTTAGCTTAACTAACTTAACAAACTACAAAAATCTAGGAAACTGTTTGATGATGTGTCGAAGTTCCATGTTGTTTTCTGGGTGAACCGTTGGTGAGGCCTCTACACGACCTTGTTTGAATGGATAGATGGTTGGGTTGGGACATCTCATCGACTACTCGATCAGATTGCAAATCTCTTCCCATTGAAGATGACTGGGAACGCTGACTTTGGGTAACCTTCGGTAGACTTCATCCATCTCTGTGTACTTGGAAAAAGTTGGCTTGATGATGAAGATGTACCAGATCTCATGCTGTATGCTGATGTCCAACTGTAGAGAATCTAGGAATGCCTTTCCAGTGATACTGCCTTGAATTCCTAAAAATTTCGAACTATCCTTAGCCACAACGACTAGTCTCTTTTTGTAGTCAGGGAGCGTCATCAATTTTCCATTTATCACCTTCAAACTAGGAAGACCCTTCTTCTGTAGAGCCTCGATCTTGCTAAAAAACATTTTCACCCCTAGGTCCATAGCCTGAACCTTTTCTTCTAGCTTTATCAT
>SNQJ01S0023522.1:44595-74656 GCA_010110895.2 Picea sitchensis | reverse complement strand
AATTCGGATAAGTATGGAATTGGAGGCGTGAAAGAGATTCCAAGAAATGGAAAAATATGGAAAGTAGATGCAGGGGCTTAAAAACGGGGTGACAATAGTTCCCCAGGAGACATGAGGACCCGAAGGTCAAATTGTAGGTCTTGCAAATTTCGTGTGAAAACTGTGTATCACGGAAGAGGGTATGATATAGGAGTGCGGAATCAATTTTGTATATCGCAGAGGCCTGGGTGTTGTTTGCAGACCACGGAACAATGGAAGTGCAATATAGAGCCCGCCTGCTCGGGAATTCGCGATCTGAAGAGTGCCTAGGCATCGAATGGCTAGTGGTTGGTCAGAGTCGCATTTTCAAGAAAATGACTAAGTAACGAGAAAGAGAGAGTAGAGGGGAAAAAGAAACAACAATTTGGTCAAGTATAGAAGAGGGAAAAGAAGGTCCAATATATTCAAATCTTTCATAGATATTCCATTTCCTAGCAAGATCTTTTTTGTTTGTTGCTGGAGAAGTTGCATATATATTGCATATACTTGGAAAGAAATCTAAAGGTAGTGGGCACAGGAAACAAAAACTATAAATTTGAAATTTCCTGAACCCGCGAAGTCAACGATCCACCAAAGAGATGTCAAGTGTGGAAAGCGGTCGGACGGGAAAAATAGGGTGACAAGTTCCAGAGGAGCCGTAAGGCCCCGATTGTCAAATTGTATATATCAAAACATTTCGATGCAAAATGTGTAACACGGAAGAAGGGATGATGTGGGAGTCCAGACGTAAATTTGCATATCGCAGAAGCCGCAGTGTTGTTTACAGGTCACAAAACAATGGAAAGTGCAATTTAGGCAAAGGGGAAGTGCTCGGTCGAAACGTGTGAATCCGCCAACCCGCACAACAAGACATTTTCAGAAAAAACGACTAAGCAACTAGAAACAGAAACTACAAGGTATAAAAGAGTGGGAAAATAGAAAGGCGGAGGGCAATTTTCATAAGCGTGAATTGGTTTCAAACAAGCCCCATTGTTGCAAAACCATCATTTTCCAGTAATTGTCAGTAAATGATTTGTTGAAGATTAGATTGTATTGCAACTTGTGGGAGTAAGTGTGTTCTTGATACATTCTTCCATGACTGTAACATATTAACTTAAGTATTAAACTCCTTGCATTATGTGTTGTTAGCATTAAAGCTTAATAATTGCATGTCTAGATACAAGAATGGTGATCTTGCTCCAACATTGTGATTTGGTATTGCTATGTTCTATCTGCATTACAAATTGAATTGAACGTTGGTTTGAAATTGTCTGAAATCCATTTTTTGTTTCCATAAAAGCCTCATGGATCGACACAGTGCATTGTCATATAATTTTTAGATGCTCCATTTTAGAACAAATTACCTAAGAAAATACAATATCGAAGAACCACGAGACTACCAAACCATGCCAATGAGAAGAGGCGTTAAATCCAGAAAAGAAGCAGCAACCAAGACTCCAAGGCAATTTTTTTAATAGTAAATCCATTAAAAAAAATTAACATTGAGCATTGTATATCTATCCTTAGAAATTGGACCGAGTTCTTTGGGCCAAAACATTGAACATATCTGTCATAAACACAAGCACGGGATCTGCAACATGCAGGAGCCATCAAGATGCTCTTCAATATGCATACAAAACTGATTACCATGCTTTTTTTTTAGGAAATTCTTGCAGTCTTCTCCTCGATGGATCATCCTATGGTAAAATTGATAGTTCTCAGAAGCTTCCCGTGAGGAAGAAGACGAAAAATGTTGCAAAGAAAATGGAATATCCCTTAACTGAAAGTTAGGACACACCAAGAAACCGCCTCTCCACAGTCGAAAAATTCAGGGACACAGGTTGCACGTGCAATTCCAGAGGCCCAAATTAGTCCATTCTGGGTGGAAGGAGATGACTAGTAGGAATATGACTTGCACCAGTGGGAGTTCTGGTCTGCATTCCCTAAGATATTGATTGTATATCCAGAAAACAGGACAGTGGTCCCGCAATTGAATATTTTTTTGGCTTTAAATATATATCTGGGAGCATCAACAGATAATTTCCTTACAGTGAAAGAATTCCGCCCAAAATGGACTAATTTGGACCTCTGGAATTGCTACTTTCGAGCTGCAAAGTAGCTATTGCGTTCAGCGTCGGCTTCTTTTCTGAAAATCCTTTTGGTGTTGTGAGGACCGCCATCGTCGAGCCGGGAAGTACCGCCCATTATGGTTGATTTCAATTTGGGTGCAGGAGTGGGAACAATCTTTTCATTGCCATCATCCATTGTCGTATCATCGTCCATCAGATCATCTTCTTCCGGATCGGAATCCATTGCATCAACCTCTGCTCTAGCCATCAATGAAACTGGGTAGGTTGTCTGAGCAGGCAGGGTTGCCTTGGAATTCTTTGGCTTGAAATATATCTCTCGGTTCACCAATGAACCATCTCCTTTTTTTCTCATGGGCAGAGGGAGATGAGTAGTAAGAATATGCCTTGGAATACTGGAACCTCTGGCCATCATGTCCGAAGGTGTTTACTATACCTGGAAATAATTGTTGCCATAAGTTAACGAGAATTTATGTTTTCTCCAGATGATGTTTGAAATGAAAATTGGGGAGGGATAATATAACCCTCCACAAATCTTGGTTTAATGTGTATCAATGGAAGATCTCCTCGAGCCTTTCACTAATCAATGACAATCTCCAGGGTTCGTGCGTAATGAATTGTTACCATTAAAGCTTACTAATTGCATATTTAGAAAAAAGTGCGAAGGTGGCGGTGACGGTGGAGAGCGATTAAGAATTAGAGATTTCTTAAAGGCGCAAACAGGTCGACACAAGAAAGAGATTGCATCATGTTTGAAATGAATACTTGGAAAGGATAACACTCTTCTATACAAATCTTGGTTTAATTCGTATTAATCACAAATCTTCTCCGACCTTCCGGACATTAATGACAATCTTAACGGTTCCTGCACAATGAACTACTATCATTAAAGCTTAAATTTTTCATATCTAGAAAGAAGTAAGAAGGTAGCGAGGATGGAAAAGAGAGACCAAGCATTGTACATTTCGTCCACCCACCAACCTGTGAAATAGATTCCAAGAAATGCCCAAGTATGGAAAGCAGTCAGGCAGGTTACAAAAAAAGGGTCACAAGATACACCCAGGAGACGCGAGGGGTCAATGATCAAATTGTATGTCACAATGACAGATTTCGGCCATCAATTTGTATATTGCGGAATTTCAGGTGCTATTTGTACGTAGGGGAACAGTGGAAGTGCAATGTTGAGCAAGCAATTTGTATATTGCGGAACTTCGAGTGTTGTAAATAAAAACATGAGACATTCGTAAAAATGACACATTCGGAAAAAGGACCAAGTAAACAGAAAGCAAAAACAAACGAGATGAAGGGGAATTTGTTTGCTAATTTGTATATCACGGAAGTCCGGGTGTTGTTTGCAAGCGGCAGAACAATGGAAATGCAATGTTGAAACCGCCTATCTGGGAACCTGCGATTCAAAAATTTTGTTCAATATGAAACGAGGAAACGGTCGGTCAGGCTAGTGATATAAAAGTAAAATGGAAATCTGAAGACGTGAATCTGCCAACCCCCGCACCTAGACATTTTCCGAAAAATGAGTAAGTAACCAGAAAGAGAAAGCAGAGGGAAAAAAGAAAGCAGATGGCAATTTTCAGAAGCGGGAATTGGTGTAAGAAAGCCCCATTGATGGTCTTAATAGTAACTATGAAGTGCATTAAACATGTTAACAGGTTCTTCAATCAAGGAATAGATACAACGAGCGATGTTTATAGTTTCCAAGATTTGTTTGTATAAGAGAAGCATCAAAAAGTTACAAGAAAATAAATTTTGGGATGTTTAAGTAAAGTTTTTGTACCGTTAGCTTCACCGCAAGTATAACAATGACGAATTTGAATTTTAATGTCCTCTAGTTCATATGATAGTTCCATTAGACTTTGCATATTATATATTCTTTTATTTCAAATTATTCCAGGGAATTAATTTTGTTAAGTTCGTCGATCAAGGAAAAGTGTTAAAAATGAGATAAAGGGGAATTTTTTTGCTAATTTGTAGATCGCAGAAGTCTAGGTGTTGTTTGCAGGCGACGGAATAATGGAAACACAATGTTGAACCCCCCTATCCGGTAACCCGCCTATTCGGGAACCCGCAATCCAAAAATTCTGTACAATATGAAACAGGGAAGCGGTCGGTCAAGCTAGTGACATAAAAGTAAGTAGAAATATGAAGATGTAAATCTTCCAACTCCCACACCTAGACATTTTCCGAAAAAACGAGTAAGCAACCAAAAATGGAAAGCAGATGGAAAAAAAGAAAAGGGATGGCAATTTTCAAAAGCAGGAATTAGTGTAAGAAAGACCCATTGATGGTCTTAACAGTAACTATGAAGTGCATTAAACATGTGCACAAGTTCTTCAATCAAGGAATAGATACATCGATCCATACTTATAATTTCCAGTATCTGTTTTTATAAGAGAAGCGTCGAAAAGCTACAAGGAAATAAATTTTTGGATGTGTAAGTAAATTTATTGTACTATCAGCTTCACTACAAGTATTAACAACGAGGAATTTGAATATTCCGAAAAAACGAGTAAGCAACCAGAAATGGAAAGCAGATGGGAAAAAAAAAGGGGGGATGGCAATTTTCGGAAGCGGGAATTGGTGTAAGAAAGCCCCATTGATGGTCTTAACAGTAAATATGAAGTGCATTAAACATGTGAACATGTTCTTCAATCAAGGAATAAATACAACGAGCCATACTTATAGTTTCCAGGATCTGTTTGTATAAGAGAAGCGTCGAAAAGCTACAAGGAAATCAATTTTGGGATGTGTAAGTAAAGTTATTGTGTTGTCAGCTTCATCGCAAGTATTAACAATGACGAATTTGAATTTTAATGTCCACTCGTTGATATGGTAGTTCCATTGGACTTCACATAGTATATATTCTTTTATTTCAAATTATTCTAGGATATTAATTTTTCGAGGTTCATCGATCAAGGAAAAGTGTTAAAAACGAGATTAAGGGGAATTTGTTTGATAATTTGTAGATCGTGGAAGTCCGAGTGATGTTTGCAGGGGACGCAACAATGGAAACACAATGTTGAACCCGCCTCTCCGGGAACCCACGATCCAAAAATTTTGTTCAATATGAAACTAGGAAGCGGTCGGTCGGGTTGGTGATATAAAAGTAAGTGGCAATATGAAGACGTGAATCTGCCAAGTTCCGCACGTAGACATTTTTCGAAAAACAAGTAAGTAACTAGAAACAGAAAGCACAGGGAAAAAAGAAAGGGGATGGCAATTTTCGGAAGTGGGAATTGGTTTTAGAAAGCCTCATTGATGGTTTTAACAGCAATTATGAAGTGCATTAAACATGTGACGAGGTTCTTCAATCAAGGAATAGATATAGTGAGCCATGCTTATAGTTTCCAGGATTTGCTTGTATAAGAGAAGCCTCGAAAAGCTACAAGAAAAACAATTTTGGGATGTCTAAGTAAAGTTATTGTACTTCATCTTCACCACAAGTATAACAACGACGAATTTGAATTGTAATGGCCTCTTGTTCATATGATAGCTCCGTTAGACATTGCACAATATATATTCTTTTATTTCAAATTATTCCAGGAGATTAATTTTACTAAGTTCATCAATCAAGGAAAAGTGCTAAAACGAGCCACATACTACATTTGTGTCACAGAGCTTATATTAAAGGGCAAAGCATGTCCTCTGTAGTCTTTAAGATCATAGAAAAACTGTGAAGATCCTGAATTTATTATTAATTTTCCAGAATGAAGCATACAACCAAGAACCAAGTAAACACCAAACAGGCCGAAAGCAAGATCCCACAAGGTTCCATAGAGCAGCACATATCGACCTTTGCATCAAACAATTTGATATATATATAAAACACGTTGTGGCATTGGTTTTGTCTTACATCTGGTATATGTTCCCACGAGAAAATAACCAGGGCCATGGGATATGAACAAAAGTTTGCCAAACAGAAAACAACACAAAACCAATGGAGCTTTGCCACTGCACGCTAGCTATAACCAAATCTCAAAATGGGAACAAGAAAGTTATCTATTACTATTTTACCATTAAGAAATATCACTATGGACATTTTCTTCTGATAGTGCCATGGTTTATCACTACCAGTTTTAACAATGCCAAACTTCCAATATTATTTAAAATTCCTGATGATTCTACCCAGATGAGTAAGCTCTTTCGACGGTTCAAAGGACGGGCCCGAGTTATTTACAGTTGATTACTATTTATGGGGGTTTTTTTCATGCTTCCCATTTCTGGACCGAACAATCTTATGCACGTGCAATCTCTATAGTGAGATCTGAAAATCTCAAGTTGATGTTTCAATCCATGTTGAGTCTTTTTTTTTCAATTAGGACATCAAGAAAATGCAGATACCATACCATAAATGTACAGTTGGAGACAAATTTTTATTTTATTCGGGCACCCCCCCAAAAAAAGGCATAAATATTGTCATGGCTATATAGTTGAAAAAGAATTGTCCAACTTGGGCACCCAAAAAACATGCAAGCTCCTCCATCAAAGCCACGACTAGCTACCATTTTTTTTTTATTTTCAGACCGAAACAAATATGCAAAATTCTTACTGGGAGATGCAAGAAACATCAAAATAACAACATCAATTGCATTTGTAATTATATTCTCAAGTACTCGAGTCCGACGAACATTCATCTGGGTGTTGGAGAAATATTACAGAGATACATGAGATATTTTTGTTTCCCTGCCAAAGATTGATATATATATATATATTAGCCGATATGCGATATTGCATTGTTCTCATTTAAGGTAAATTTGCTATGTATCTGAAAGTCGCACAACATGTAGACACTACTTTCATTTTTCTATAAGTATGCTTCATATGACAATTCTGCTAACCCAAGAAGCACATCTTGTAACAGAGGTTGTCTAATTGTACAATGCACAGTTGTGCTGCCCATGGTTCGGATGGCAGCATTGCGGCAATGTCCATATATGTATGGACATTTTTCACTACATCGCAAACAATCAATCATATCATCACTTATCAAAGCAGAAGTACAAGCAGGAGAGTTGCATTTCGCACATACAGGATCAAAGGGGGTCGAGTACGCATTCGCTACAACCAAAACACCTTCAACCTGGAAACATGAACATATGAATTAATATATTGAACAATATAACATACAACTGCACCCCCTAAAAATAAAAAAAATAAAAAAACCGCAGAAATTTGGGGCTATTTGTATGAGAAAAATGAGGATGAAATTGTAGATGTATACGCACAACAGTTGTAGAGCTAGTTAGTTTCTTCAAATCATGTACTATGTCTTCTTACAATTCTGTTACAAATGTTGTTTGGGTTGTGTGAAAGATCCTTTCTGTAACATCCATCTTCTTTGTTATATTTTTGAAGAGCATAAGTGGAAATTTCCCTTTATGCAATTGTTGTTCCATTGACGAAAACAAATTTGAATAGGTATCGAATAATTGCAGTTGCAACATGGAACAGTGCAATATTTGTGTAACTTAAGCGAGATACATGGACATGCAAAAGTGAAGGACGGAACTGGATATGGAGAATGGTACCATTGCCTTGTCGCAGTCTGACTCTCCATATTTTATATGGAGAATGTGTTGCAAGCCAAGTTTTCTCGCTAGTGTGACAGTTGTGCCAATGGTTCCGATTGGGTAAATGTCGTTGCTCTGTGCAAGTTGGTTGATAGTTGCGTCCAGGACGAAACGATATTCTGAACAAATAGCAGGATTTTTTTCCATAATACTTGTTTCGTTGAGCGAAATAATCTGATCAGAATCACCACAGTCATATACTGTTTTGGGCAATATATTAAAATTTGTAATGGATATCCCATTACATGGCAATATCTTTTCTGCATGTTTTTGGACAAGTTGTGTAGGAATAGTCAGTGTGACTATCATCATGGCCTCCTTGTCTGTCATGTTAGCACGCATAATGGATCTAGTTTTGTTTGCCTTGTCCAATTAGGTGCTATAAATGACCATTATGTCCCCGATGAACACTTGTCCAATTCGGCGGTTGTTCAAGCCCTCTATCGATAGTATTTTGGGTGTTACAACTTTAGAACTGGTGACAATTTTTTAACATGAAAAGTAAAGTGAATGGTAGTGTGCATTATTTTTTTTTGTTTTCTTTTTTTCCTGGCATAAATTTACAAGTAGATGCACGGCTTGGATGAACTATGGAGCCAGAGTTTTGCAACCAGACCTCTTAGTTTGCAGAACCTGCACTATGTTCGRTGTCTTGCTTGTACTTGTTGGTACTTCTTGTGAACTGCAAAGTATGTATTGCAAATGACATCTCCATATTCACCATGYCATAGATGAATAAATAGTTGAGGATATTTATTTGGTAAACATACTAGGAACATAATGTATGCATCTTTGCCTTTGGCCTTGTCGGTCTGTTGATGTCTGGGATGACTGACTRCTAATGGCCATGTCACTAGTCCAACTTTTTCTGATGCAAGCATGTGTAGATGAACATCAGAAGGATTAAACAAACATATGCATTGTATATTTTCCATAATTGTTCTTAATGTCACATGCAAGGTGGAAGGAGATGAAATACGAAATAGGGTGTCAAGGGATACTCGGGAAACATGAGGACTCGATGGTCAAATTGTATGCCTCGGATTTTTTGACTAAAAAAATGTGTAACAGTAAATAGGGCGCAATGGCGAGGCACGATGACCAATATGTATATCCCAGAACCTCGGAAGCCAGAGGCACAATCTTGAACCCGCCAACCCGACACCCGCAATCGACAAAGTGGGTAAGTATGGAATAAGGTAGAAGCATGACCATAAATTTGAACCTGTGAGTCCGCCAACCCATGCACCAAGGCATTTTCAGAAAGACGACTAAGCAGAGCAATTAGAAAGGAAAAGGGATAATAGAAAATGGAAAAAGTAGAAATGGGGAGGGCAGAAAGGCCCATTGTTGCCAAATCATTGTTTTCTAGTCTAATATTATATGCCCCCACCCGCTTTGTATATTTAATTTAATAGCATAGTTGGTATACCTTTTCGAAGATTGCACGACAGACCCCTCTATTGTTGCATAGAAGAATTCATCTTCCTGTCCAACCAATCTGTTTCTTCCAAGGTAGCAACGTCGAATATACAATGGACATGAAGGCAAGTTAGTATGAAGAAAGACATGTAAAAGAAAGAAATATAGTTCTATTTATTTCAATGTAACAACAAACAGAATACGATTCACATGAGAATAAGCAGAAAGATACGTAGTATATACATACAGAAAAAAGAAAAAAAAAAGGTGCAAAGCAGTAGAACAAGTACAACAAATACATAGACAATAAATGAAATACTCAACACTAGAATATGAAATAAGAGCATAGGTATGCACCTCTACAACTCCTCGTCTACATTCGCGCCAAAGAGCCCATTGTCCTCTCTAGCCATTATGTTTGTTTAAATGTAGCAATGCAGGAAAAATGCAATGGACATGAAGGAAGGTAGTATGCAGGAAGACATGTAATGAAGATAATTTATTATGTAGGAAGGAACACAATATCTACATACAATAAACTAGGTGAACACATATACAGACAATAAATGAAATACAAAACAATGGAATATAAAATAACAGTACAAGCATGTACCTTTGTATCTCCTCTTCCACCGCTGCAGTAAAGACTCTGTCGTTTTCTCCAGCTATTTTGTTTGTTTGAATGTGGGAACGCACAAAATACAATGAACATGAATGGAAGCTGGTATGCACTGGAGAACAAGTAATATGTACATACAGTAAATGAGAATCAACGAATAGAATAAAAGATAGGCAAAAACATGAACCTTCTCTTTTCTCCATCCATGGTTGTAAATACATAAAGTTTTTCCCTGCCCAAAATATATTACAAGCCACAAAATATTAAGAAATTGCATGGCCATAGCTAAATGACTTTGGTTTTCCGAGGCAAAGTATCCAAATATGCTTCCAGACATGGAAATATAATTTTGCAGTATCTTTGGTGTACATATCATATCTCAAGTATAAGACAAATTGTATCGTGGTCACATCAGTCTGTGTAGAGGATAAAGAACATGTATTGTGATATGGGCACATTCCACCATATATGGTTAATAAGTGTGGTTTGCACATGTTTTATTTTAACAAAAAAACAGCGCATATTGCAATTGCACATGTAGTTGTCCAATTATTTCTTATGCCACTATTTTCTATCATGTCAACACTGAAGTATCAACAAAATTTTATAGCAGAACAGGCGCGAGATCTCGACTTCACCAAACACGGAAAATAACACAACCGTAGGTCCACTCGTGGGTGAAGGGTCGGAACACCGTAAAGCACCCAAAAAAAAAAATAGCTCCAACTACTGGCGCAGGACCCCAACCCTACAAAGCCAAAGTAAACAAAAGAAAACATCAAGCACCAAACCAGCGAGAAATCACGAACATGCCCAACTGTAGCCCCAAACTCGTAAACTTGAGCCAAACATCAACAACCAGCAACTGACAAACCAACGAACCAGCAACAACCACCAAATGAGTAAACAACATATGTATCTCCAACGATTACCAAACTGCAGCTGAAGCACAAAAGGAAACAAAAACATATGACGAGCATGCCAGTAGAAATAAGCAAACATTTTTACTTGCAAACTGCAAACACTGAACAACAAAGAAGGAATAGAAAATGAAATTATGGCATGGAAACTTACTCCGAAATGATGAAAGGTAGAAGCGCAAGTCGAATTGTGAACCAAACAATAACAAGCAGCAACCGACGAACCAACGAAGAAGAAGCACCAACCGAACCAGTAAACAATGTATGTAGCTTCAACGATGACGAAATTGCATTCTAAGCCTAGAAGAAGTATGAAACATACAATCCCTATTCAACTAGCGGTGGACAACAATATTGTTCAAATTTACTGCAACATTGTATGGAAAATTTCAAGGAAAAATGTACTCCGAGAAGCCTATTTAGATAAATATTTAAGGTTGTCAGGTTGTCTAAGGGCCTCGCAGTATGCAAACATTTAAGTTGTCAGACTTGTTTCAGGACCTCGTGCCATGTAAATATTTAAGTTGTCAGGCCTATTCAAGCACCTCAAAGAAAGTGTCAATGATCTAAACCTTCGGTATGCAAACATTTCAATACAAGTACAAAGGACTAATAATAATAGCACAAATACATTAATAAAAATAATAATAAAAAAAAAAACTTGGCAATAAGACCTCGAATCTATTATCCAACGAGATCATGACATATATGGGTTTTTTATAATAAATAAAGAAAGAAGAAATTATGCAAAAATTATGTTTTTAGTTATGTAGTTCGAACAATAGAAATTATGCAAAAATTTGTAGTCAAACAAAAAACTAATATAAAGTCAACGAATTATCGATCACTATAAACTTTGGATATCTAAACATTTCAATATGAATAGTACAAATAAAAAAAAGGTACCGTACATGATAAAACTTTGGATATGGCAACATATAATTCATTGGGAATAGCGAAGTTGGCAATAAGACCTCAAATCTATCATCCAATCAAATCATAACATATATGGGTTTTTTTATTATATAAAAAATAATGCTTTTAGTTATGTAGGTCGAACATTAAAAAGTATACAAAAATTTGTAATCAAACACAACAAACTAATATAAAATCAACAAATTATTAATCGCTATAATCCCTTATACCTTTGACAGAGACTAATAAAAACATAAACAACAGAAACACAAACACTGAATCTTGTAAGTAGTAATTGTAAATAGGTATAAAAACATAAGCATTATTTAAGGTAGAAGAAAAAAGGCACTAAATAGTTAGGGTGGTGAATAGAAAGCCATTACCGCGATGTTAAATGCAATACATACTCTAGATAAGGGGCGGTGTTGAAGAGGTTGTTACATTGCAGCATGGTCAATGAACCGATAAAAGAAAAAGTCAATGAACAGATAAAAGAAAAAATAAATAATATCCCAGGTTTACTAAAGTCATGATGCATAGTGCCACGATTTTTGTCTTTAAATATTTCATGAAATAAAATATATACACTAACCTGATGTTGCTTAGGTTTCAAAGTATTAAACAAATAATACAATAAAGTATTACATACATTCTAACATGTTTATTAATGGGCTTTGATATGAAGTTAATCATCTGCATTTCCCAAGAACTTTACCGTCGACGTGACAATAAGAGCTCATATTCTATAGTTAATAGAGATTAAAACAAATAAAATCTATAGTTAATAGAGATTAAAACAAATAAAATTAATTTTATTAATCAATTTAAAAATTGAAACTATTACATTCACAGAGAATAAAAATAATTAATTAAAAGTCAAATAAAAACTAAAGTAAAGTCGATGATGAATTCATTGTAATAATTATTGGTCTTAGATAGTGAATAATAAGTTGAGTGATGCATTGGTTTTGTTAAAAAAAAAATGATAAAATTCAAAGTTAGTTGTAGATGGAAAGTTACAGTGTGAAATATCGAGCTTGTAGCATCTTTATGGCTTCTACAAGGTTATAAAGCAAATTTAAGAGTATGATGTAGGTCATGCTTAGCATTTTCATGGGTTGTATAATACATTATAGGGTTATATGGAAAATTTAAAAATATGATGTAGATTATTGCGCTTAAAGATGAACTATAAATTTAGTTATAAAATTTTGGTTTTTGTGTTTTTTTTTTTTTTTTTTTAATTTAGGGAATTAGTAATGGTCGAGATTATCTAAGCAAGGTTTATATTCAAAACCATCTGACTACCACTATAAACATTAGGTTAGTGTCAATAACACACAAGCCAACGCCTAGCAGGAAATTTATGACTTAGCAATGGTTGAGATGTCCGAAGACATTTTGGAGCTTGTAGTTAACCAATAGAATAAGTAAGTCTATTAAAATTTGACCACCTTCATAGAAGGCAATTACTAGCTATAAAAGGTATAAAGATTGTAATATGAGTAGACAAACCCCACATGGAATAAACAACCTTACACTTGTGAACATAACTTGTGCAAAAAAATTGTAGAATTCTTAGAAAATCATATATTGTAATAAAGGTTCAAATAGTATTGTAAAAAGACTATGGATTCATTAAATATCAATTTGTTAAATAAGATACTATTATATAATTTATTTTTTGTTCGCTAATGTATTTGTGACTTATGGGATTAGCTTGTGGTCTAAGAAACTGCGACTCAAGGGCATCTAAGCCATCAAAACTTACTCGACCTAGGCCACACCAACCCTTAATGTGGTTACCCTCGGATGGGATGTCACCAGGCAGCACGCGTGAACAGGCCACAAGGAGGCCAACTGGCCAGACCGCCAGCCAGTTGGCGCCCGATGGAACCTNGCCATCAAAACTTACTCGACCTAGGCCACACCAACCCTTAATGTGGTTACCCTCGGATGGGATGTCACCAGGCAGCACGCGTGAACAGGCCACAAGGAGGCCAACTGGCCAGACCGCCAGCCAGTTGGCGCCCGATGGAACCTACTCCTCAAGCACATCCCCTCACCCCCCCAACACATCACCTCACGATTCAAGTTTTATCGCCGCCACCCTTCAGAACCTTCAAGATGAGAGTTGGTCGCACAAGTTGGAGGACTTGCAACGTGAGAACGCCCATGGCGTCGTGCAAGTCACCTCACCGATCACCTCCTCCCCCTAGTCATGGTGCCCATATTGCCAAGCCCGGGAGCATTCTCCATCCATCATTTCCTAGCGCCATCCCTCTCCCTCACTGGAGTGTTCTGGTCATTCGACTCTGCGTCTCCATCCTCCCGACAACGACACCTCCTATGCCATGACTAAGAGGTAAGTCCAGGCGAGGAGCTGCTTGGTACACAACAAGGGGCAAGAAAATCCCAAATTCGGACCACCCTATGGAAAGCGAAATGCCTTCTTCTGACCTTCCTCTGGATATCAACGCTCTCCCTGTCTTGGCACCCATCACGGTTCCAGCTCCCGTAGAGCCTCTTCTTGAAGCCACCCAGGATCTGTCGTCGCTTTCCAATCCGTATGGATGTCGGGTAGAATGGTTTGATGCCTTGGGGAACTCTCTAGGCTACACACCTCCCCCACCCTCTCCACCTCGTCGGTCGCCTCCTCCTCTCTCCTCGCCTCGCCACCCCTTTGAAGCCACCTCCGCTACCTCCCCTTTTCCCTCCACCTCGTCTGACTCCATGATTCGTTCTACCTGCAACAAATATGCTAACCGGGAGGAGATTACAGAATCACTGCGCGAATTGGCCAGGGGACAGCAGGACATCAAATCCGCCATCCGAGACTTGCAAACGAAGGATGCAGAGCGATGGAGTAGGGTGGACAACTTGATGCTCTTTCTCCAAGATCTTCAGCAGACAATCGTTGAATGAGACAAGGGCAAGATGAAGAAAACCCAAGTCTTCGTAGGCCCAAGACTTGGTCCAAGTTTCTAAAAATTTATGTTGATTTAGTTTCAAATCTTTGTTTTTAGTTAGTTAAGTTCAATGCACAGACAGTCCGCTCTGTTTAGTTCAGCTTTCAGACAGCATATTGCCTTGCGCGGCATAGTAGGTTTCCTTTGCATGACCAACTTTGTTTCATTTTGGACAAGTGTCACTATATTTTTGAACTAGTGCCAACAGTGGTTTCCTGGATGGGCACTGTTGACACCCATGACAATCAGCTTGTAACTTTTTCCAGAAGGCTCTAATATATTAACTAACTTACCAAAACAAAAAAACCTTAACGTGGTTAGATTTTAGGTGTCTCCTCCCAACTACAGTGGAATTTTGAACCTAGGTCACAATACAAAAGGAGGCCCCTAAAAACCAATTGCACTAGCGAGATTTGACAAAACATTGTTATATAATTAATCCTTTAATTTTGTATAAGTTAAAATTTAATTATTTTTAAAAGATTAGTTAATCATACATTAGTATATAAAAATTATATGTTTTTGAGATCAATTATCAAATATCGGAATATTTTATTTATGATGGGCTTCAATAATATCAAAGTTTTACATTGTCTCTATCTAACTATATATCCTAGAAGATCTAGACGAAACTATATAGTAATTACATATGTTGTTTCTAAGCCAAAAAATTGCTAACCAACGTTTTGTATTAGTTTTCAGAACATAGGATATACTTATCCTAATATTTATGATAAATAAAAAAATTAAAAAATAGAACTGAGATCAGACAATGTGGCACTTAGTCCTTAGCATCATAATTTGAGTCCACATATATGAAGGTTGGATTGGTGTCTGCGAGAGTCTCTATGACTGGGATTTGGTCTTCTTGATTTTGCTCCTACCCCACTGCCTCTATATCTCATAGTTCTTTGATTAATGTCTCATATTTGTGGTCCAGGAAGTCCAATTTATCAACAATGGCTTTCTACTAAGTACCTTGTTTTTCAATTACCTAGGAAACTATGGATTTGTGTGTCAGTAAAGGTCGATTTGCTTGAAATACTTTATGTCTCGGCTACAAGAAAAGCTTATATCTGATATCCATTCCATGAGATCAACATATATGCCCTCATATGAGGTATTGCCTCATCTCTCCCTTACTTTCTTCTCATTTCATTATACAAATGCCTTAATGTTAGGTGGGAACCTCCTATGCTATATTAAAGTAGCTTCCCTAGCCTCCATTTTAGCTTTGGTTTGTTTGTTGGAGCAATGTCCCTTGTTGGGGTTCTTTCACGATCGAGGCTTGCATTGTCTAATTGGCCCTGTTTTACTTTCCCCGACTCTCAACTTCCCTTCATCATGCTTGGAAACTGGTTTTTTTCCCTCCCTCGACTATGAGCATATGGCTGGAAAAAAACCTTAAATCCTTATCTCAAACCCTTTAGAACCTATCTCAGACTTGTTGAATTCTTCAACCTATGATGAAAAAGGTCAGCTTCCTTCTGCACACCAAACTACGACCTTCCCCCAATCACTATAAACTCTACTTCCTTTATCCACCCATTTCCATGTGAACAAAACCCCTACCGTGCCTCTCTCATAAGCAAAGCCCCAACCAGATAGGAAGATGGGTCTTGCAAAATGTGTGTATGAACCATTATGACCCATTTAGTATAATTATTATATACTTCTTTAATATTATTTATTTATATAAGTACTTATTATGACCATTTTAGGATAATTACTATATTCCTTTATTAAGATTATTTATTTATATATTAATAATAATACGGGGCATGACATGGTGATAGAAAATTCTAGTTCAATGTTGCTCCAACCTAAACCAAATGAGGTCTCGGTGTTGCCTAAAGTAGCCAGAAGAACAACCATGAAACACAAGCATGCATGGATCTTAGAGACATACCTACCTTGCAAATCCTTTTCATAACCTCTTTCAGGGTTCATGATTGAAACAAACTATTTGAAGTTATCACTCCACTATCCATGTAAAACCATCATGCTTGCAGGGAGTGGAGTAAATGGAAACATGTTTGACAAACCGAGATGGTAGGCTAAATTAACCTCCCTCATCCTTCCCTCCTTCCTCATGCATGCCTTCATCATTCCTTTGTCCGGCCACATGTGACTTGAAGGGATATGTATCTTGCCTTCACTTAACACCCATCCCTTACACTCTATACATAATAATTCAAAATGAAATTAATATAATTGAAGTATGGATATTTTAATTAAAAGATTGTTAATAAAAATGTTTTTTTTTTTATATTAAAAGAAGTAATTACACTTTACAAATTTAGCATAAATAAAATGTGTAAAAAAATTAATATTAATAAACTAAAATGAAAAAAAAAATACAAAATCCATAATGTAAAAATAAAAGGCAAACAACTATATTGGAAAAAAATGAAAATACCCTACAAAATTAACTATAATAACAATATATATAACAATAAAACAAAATAACATAAATTTATGTTAACTCAATTTTTTGGCAAGAACTTCTTAAGATAATAGAGTCAAGTGCACTATAAAGGAGAGAAATACCATGAGTACACCAAATGATGGACTAAGATGAGTGAATTAAATAGGAGGCATAAGAAAGAGAAAACAAGAACTTCTTATGATAATAGAGTCAAGTGCACTATAGAGGAGAGAAATACCATGAGTACACCAAATGATGGACTAAGATGAGTGAATTAAATAGGAGGCATAAGAAAGAGCAAACAAGAACTTCTTATGATAATAGAGTCAAGTGCACTATAGAGGAGAGAAATACCATGAGTACACCAAATGATGGACTAAGATGAGTGAATTAAATAGAAGACATAAGAAAGAGCAAGAGATATGTAGGTATGTGTACAAAAAATAGACTAGTGGGCATTGATGAGGGAAGACTGGTGCACATAAGATCTTGGATGCACATAAGAAATCTAACATGCATAAGGGAAAGAGAATCAATGCAATAACACTATTTATCACAAAGGAGATGAAACATTAAGCTTCCCAAGGATAAATATAYTGCATTGGAAGAAATAGGTTTTTCATGTTGAGGGATAAAAAATGATATCATTGCTAACAATTAAAGACTTCATGCCTCTAAGAACAACCTATTATATATGAAACACTATTAAAAATAAGGTTACCCAAAAAGACAAGTTGATGCTTCATATCTATGGATAACCATAAATTCACAAGGAGGGTGTTCCTTTAAGGCCTATCATGTAATGTCCCCATTTTCGGGTTCTCTTGCTTTGCAATTGGAGATGACTTTCTGGGTTTGTGTCAGCCTTATCAAAGGGGTAATTTGATATTACCAATGAGCTCAGAGGGTTTAGAGGAGTTATATGATGTCTAACCAGGTCCGTTTATCATCTTTCATCATCGGGATCACTCCTGTGCAGTCAATTTTTTTATTATGATGCACTTCGACCACTCCCATAAATTGGGAGTAATATTGAGCATATTTAATTGATTTCACTAAGGTTGTTATTTTAATTAAATTATTTGAGAGGGGCACCTTAGTGTAGTAGCTCGTTGGAATCGTGATGAAAAGCTTTAAATGTTGGGAGGAAGAAAAGTGACTTCCAATCCCTAAAAATGTTTTAAAATAAGATAAATCACTTTTTCGAGTGAAAAGGGTGTTATAAAGTAACTTTGGGGAAATAAAAGATAAATTAAAAGTCACTTTTATATTATTTAATTGAGGGGAGAAAAGATAAAAAGGGCATAATGGAGAATTAGGGGCTCATTTCTCATTACGCATGATCATTTATCAAATTTGGATTTCAAAGAGATCTTGTAGCTTTTGGGGCTTTGGGGCCAGAAACCCTTGAGTAGATTGGTTTCGTTGGTGAAACGAATCCACCCTAGCTGGTCAGTTGGAGAGATCAATTAGATCTTTCACAGGTATTTATGGTTGAAGAAGGAGATCCATCATTTTGTTAAATCAAGGACATTTGCAGAGTTTTTGTGTTGTTTGTGGAGGCCAAACCCTCATCTGCATATCGTGGGAACATTGTAGATTATTGGGTATTTGCATATTTTTAGGTATCTTGAAGGAGAGTTGTACCTTTCATTATCATCGTGTGGCAGCAGTAAAGAGGGTTGCTTTAGTTATTAGAACATTGCCCCATCTTTTGGTAGTTTGTGGAAGCAGAAAAGGGAGGTCATACCCCACTTTTATCATCATATCATGGCACTTGGGAAGGATCGAACCTCATGTTTACATCTCGTGGGAGTTGGGAGAGGAGATATGTTTAGACTCTACAGTCCATGGGGGTTTCTTAAGGAGATCACATCATATATGAAACTCAGGGCACTTGAATAAGGAGGTTGCATCCAACCTTGGGCATCTCAAGGCATGCTATGTCATTCTGGTTTATGTTTGTGGGATTTGGAAGACCATATATGCTTATTGTGGGGGAAATAGAAGGTTGCACCAGGACAAATCTAACTTCCATCTATCACAACCATCTTCTTCAATCAAATTGTGTCATTTATCTACTGTTCAAGATGTTTAAAAAGGGGTTCATTCCAACACATTTATTGTTGCATAATTATGGGCTATACAGGTCAGTTTGTAGACAAATCTCTGGTCTATTTGTTGATATAATAAAAATACATTCAATTGTTGTTTAGGGTCTCTAGAAAGGGATCTCCTCATTATTTCTATTATTGTCCGAGTGGGTATTTTCCAGGTCAGAAATCATATGCACATAGAACTATCTCAATAGACCGGAAAGGGGACCTTACAACCTAATTGTTTGACGAAAGTCCTGAACCATAATAGGTAGAAAAACACATAAGCAAGAAACATCAAAACTTAGTAGCAATCCAAAAGGGGATATTTCAGTGGTATCAGAGTTGTTCATCCTGCCACCCTGAGGGGAAATTAGTGAAAGTTATTTTCATATTGTTTCCGATGAATGACCAACACTATACCTTTTAATTTCAGCAGTGGTAACTTGGTATCAAGGTTTGCATTCAGTGGCTTAAGAAGATGAATACAAATCAGGAACTCATGGTAGAACTTTTTTGGGTCTTTCTAGGATATCAGAAGAATCTAACAACATTGTTATAGCATCATAAGTTGTTGACTCACTTATCAATTGGGAAGAAAGAAGAGGGATTCAAATATGAAGTGGTTAGTGATGTGAATGCCTCACCTCATGATGGATGTTTGACAGAACCCCAGGATGACTTCTTGGAAGTGCATGCAACTAGTCATGTGGAGGAGGTGTGCAATTAGGTTGATAAAACATCAACCTTTAATACACCATCAGAGTTATCCTATGAAGTTGATAAGACCAATGCATATTATGGACATGTTTATGGCACATATGATGAAGTTTTCCAATCAGCTAATGGTGAAGGTTCAACACATTATCCTAGTTATGATAACTATGAATACTCGAGTGTGTTAACACCTAATCATGATAAAGATTTGGTGTTGGATAAATTTCCGTTGGATGTTGATCTAATTTCGAGAGAGTTATGCATGAAGGATGACAAAGAGGAAGTTGATTGTGGGAAACATAATTGTGAATACAAATAAAAAAATGTGTATGAACATGATAGTTCCTTTGGATCCCATCATTTGGCAGGGAAATTGAAGGTAAGTGAAGACATGATTGTAGCAACCATAAAACATTTTGATGATACTCATAATTTGATGGCAAATTGTTTTTGGGGGGATTTAGGGACACATAAGAATTTTGATCCATGTATACATAAGAATTTTGAAGGAGAACTTCCCCTTGCAGATTTTCAGGCACCTAGAGAAGCATTGGTGTTAATGAAATCTAATTACCTACACCTACTTTCATATAGAGATCATATTCTCATGGTTGATGGGATTTATTTTGGTGCACTAAAAGGGAAAGAAGAGGAAGTTGAGAAGATTACATATGAGCTTAAGGTTACCAAGGATTCTTTGAAGAGCACTCAAATGGCCCTTCAAGAATAAAAAAATTCAGGTTGATGAGCTTTGTGGGGAGTTGAGTTTGGCACGTTCTTCATCATCCACAGTAAGAACTCAGTCATATATGGCATCCATAACACATGACGATGTTAGTGGTACTCATGATTTGAGGGAAGTGCCTCTTGTGATGGTCAAGCACGAGGATCATTCAGATTTGCATAGGCTTGAAGAGAGGTATGACTCATCAATTTATGATTATATACATAGTTTGCATCATGGGGATCATGAGCCACCTCCTTTAGAGATCACATTGAAGGATCAATTCATAGCTACAGATGAGATAGTGGAGCATATACCTTGTAGACCAGCCAACAGGGAAGTGTATGCATCCACTGATTGGGGGAATGGATATATTACAAATGTGGGCACATCAATCTGGGATCCAAGTTCAGTTGACACTAGTGGAGTGAATGCACAAGATAAGATAAAAAGGGAGAAGAATGATACAATGGTGCAATATGGTATCCAAGTGACTATTCATGATTTCCATTGGCACAAGCGGGCAAATTTCACCTTGTCTGCATGGTGAGTTATGCTCATCAATTTTCTTTCAGCCCACATAAGTATGATTTGACTATGTTTCTGATGGCACATAAATATGGGTTAGATAAAAAAAAATCACAGATCACTCTGGTATGATGTGCTTCCATCTTTAGAAGATGAACTCAAATTTTGTAGGTCTCCTACTTTGTTTCTACCAAATGATCGCATACAAAACCATGAATCAAAGACTTGGATTATTTGGATTCCAATGGTTATCAATGTAGCACAACAAGAGTTAGTAGGTATTGGGGATGATGGACTTCTAATTTGGATATGGGATCCACAAATTAATTTGATTGGTAGATTGCTTCAAATTTTGATCATGATTGGCAGAGTTGTGAAAATGTTGGGTTTGTTTCGTTTTTGGACTGAAATGAGAGGAGATGTTGAGACTTATTTGATATGGTGAACCATACTTCATTGTCAGATACTTAGGATCGATTCTAGCAGTGGATTTGCAGACTTTGACTTCATTGAGATACCTTTGCAGGATATGATTCATGGCAGTGGGTTCATCCCTTACATGTGTTTCAGCTTGGGATTCCAAGGGAGGAGAATGTAGTTTGGGCATGACAATTAGACCATTATGATCACAATGGAGTAGCGTCAACATGGTGGTTCCTTTCTAAGGCTAGCTTGTGACTCTGATATTACATGGTTTGGCAGTTCAACTATTGATAAAGATGGGAGAGTCATTTTTTACTTTTAGGAGTTTACTCCTATGGTGCATTAGATTGGTTTCTTGGAAGAACAACTCTCTTAGGGGTTGAATGCATTTTTGCAGTATTTGATTGCTCTATTTATCAGTAGTATTCACGAATCCTCTCGTGTCAGTACCTTGCAGGACAATGCTTTGAGTAGAAGGTGCTTCACATATTCCAGGTTGGTTTGGGACCCTGAGATCATTCTCAGTTTCATTTTGGTTCAACTTTTTTATCGTAAGATTGGGATGGAATTGCTTGAGGACAATCAATCTTTGGGAAGGGAGGACTATAATGTCCCCATTTTCAAGTTCTCTTACTCTGCATTTGGATATAACTTTTGGGGGTTTTGTCAGCCTAATCAGATGGGTAATTTGATGTTACAAGTGAGATGAGAGAGTTTAGCAGAGTTATTTGATGCCCAACCAGGTCTGTTTATCATCTTTCATCATCAGGATCACTCTTGCGCAGTCAATTTTCGATTCTGATGCAGTTCGACCCTTCTCGTAAATTGAGAGTAATATTGAGCATATTTAATTGATTTCACTAAGGTTATTGTTATAATTAAATTATTTGAGAGGGGCACCTTAGTGTAATAGCTCATTGGAACCAGGATGAAAATATTTAAATGTTTGGAGGATAAAAAATGACTTCCAGTGCCCGAAAATGTTTTAAAATAAGATAAATCATTTTTTGCAATGAAAAGGGTGTTATAAAGTGAATTTGGGGAAATATTAAAGATAAATGAAATGTCACTTTAATATTATTTAATTGAGGGGAAAAAAGGTAAAAAGGGTATAAAGGAGAACTAGGACCGCATTTCTCATTATGCATGATCATTTATCAAATTTGGATTTTGGAGAGCTCTTGAAGCTTTTGGGGCTTTGGGGCCAGAAACCCTTGAGTAGATTGGTTTCAGTGGTGAAACATATCCACCCTAGTTGGTCAATTGGAGAGATCAAACATATCTTTCATAGGTATTCATGGTTGAAGAAGGAGATCCATCATTTTGTGAAATCAAGGGCATTTGTGGAGTTTTTGTGTTGTTTGTGGAGTCCAAACCCTCATCTTCAAATCATCGGAACTTTTCAGATTATTGGGTATTTGTAGAGTTTTAGGTGTCTTGAAGGAGAGTTGTATCTTTCATTATCATCTTGTGGTAGCAATAAAGAGGGTCACTTCAGTTATTAGAAGGTCATCCCATCTTTTGGTAGTTCATGGCAGCAGACTAGGGAGGTTGTAGCCCCCTTTTATCATTTGGTTGTGGCACTAGAGAAGCACCAAACCTCCTATTTGCAGCTCATGGGATTTAAGAGAAGGAGCTATGTTTATTCTCCACATTCCATGGGGGTTTCTTAAGGAGATAACATCATATCTGCAACTCGTGGCACTTGAATAAGGAGGTTGCATCCAATCGTGGGAATCTCAAGGCAGGCTGTGTCATTCTTGTTTTTGTTCGTGGATTTGGAGGACCATATATGCTTATTGTGGGGGAAATCGGAGGTTGCACGAGGACATATCTAACTTCCATTTGTCACAACCATATTCTTCATAAGATTGTGTCATTTATCTATTGTTCGGGTTGTTTAAAAAGGGGTTCATTCCAACACATTTCTTGTTGCATAATTTTGGGCTGTATAAGTCAGATTATAGACAAATGTCTGGTGTATTTGTTGATATAATAAAAATACATTCAATTGTTGTTTAGCATCTCTAAAAATGGATCTCATCAATATTTCTATTGCTCTCCAAGTGGGTCTTTTCCATGTCATATCTCATATACACACAAAATTGTACTTGATAGTTTCTTTGTTGTTATAGCAGTTGAATGGAGTTCTTCAGCATTTGTCGTCAAATTGTATTGATTGTTTTTAATATTGAATGCAAATAAAATTTATGGTGTGCCAAAAATTGATGGATATGTTATCCAACAGTTTGGAAAAACATCTGAACCAAATTGTTTGACAAAAGTTCTGAACTATATCAGTAGACCAAAAAGGGGACCTTACAGCCTAACTGTTTGATGAAAGTCCTGAACCAAAATAAATAGAAAAACACATCAACAAGAAACATCAAAACTTAGCAGCAATCCAAGAAGGGATATTTCATATCATGAACACTATTAAATCAACCATGTATTATCTGTCTAAATTTCTTATAGAGAGGCTTACGCATATTGTTGGGCACACACTAGTTTATAAAGGATTCGACTCATCTTGTTAATAAACTGAAGATTCTTAAAAGATCTGAGGAGGGAATTCTTATTAGTTTTGACGTGGTTTCTCCATTTGCAAAGAGTCCAATGAAGGATGCTAGAAGGGACATCAAGGATATCACTAGCGATGAGACAAAAAACTTGGTTTGAGAAATTTTAAAATCCACATGCTTTGGTTCTGGAGGTAATATCCATTAACAAGTCAAGTGAATCACAATGGGTTCCCCACTCTCCTTAGTAATTTCCAACATATACATGGATTAATTTGAGAAAGAAGCACTTGAATATTTTCCATTACAACCAAAGAGGTGGAGTAGATTCATGGACACCATTGATGTAAATTTGCCACATGATAGCTTGGAGAATCTAGACATGTTTTTGGACCATTTGAACAACATATTTGACCACATGAAATTCACAATGGAGGTAAAACAACATAGGTGCATTCCACTTTTGGATGTACTCCTCAACAAATTGATCTCTTGCCCACTTGGTTGATGAAACAAAGACTCAGACATAAATATATCTTCATGCAAATTCCCACCACTATCATGTGCAAAAAACTTGGCATTATCAATACACTAGTAACTCAATACATTAGAATATTCGATAAAGAACATCAAGAGTAGGAAATAGACCATATATCCAATGTACTAAAAAAACAATTGATAAAGGGATAGACATATTAGAAATATAATAAGCAAATCCTAGAGGGAACCTCTCAGAAGACAAAACAAAGATATGATAGGTAAAATTATTATACCATGTATCAAGGGAACAACAAAAAAAAATAGTAAGAATCCTAAACAAAGGAACATTAAAGTGATTTTCTCCCCTCTAAATACCATTGAAATCAGGCTTGACTTAGCAAAAGGCCCTATTGATCCCAGACAACAAATAGGGATCTACATTATTCCCTACTAATGTGACAAAATGTATATCGAAGAAACATGACACATAGTCCAAACTAGGTCAAAAGAATATTGTGCAACTATCATACACAACCATGTACACAAATTAGCCCTAGTTAAGCACTCCTCCAAATTTAGTCATCATATTTGTATTGTTAATGACAAGATTATTGTGAAAGAGGGTCCTCGCTTAAAAAGAAAAATCAAAGAAGCATGAGAAATTAAAAAAAAAAATGATAATATTATAAAGGTTGGAACTTAGAAACAATTGGTGTCCGACAACATGTCTCACAAAAAGTAAAGATAACAATGAGTCTTCAAAATAATTATCTAACATACCCTTTAATTTCGAGGTATTTGTTACTTGCTTATCAAATTTTTCATATCTTGCAAGCAAGTTGGCCCTTCTTTGCACTTTGGCATTGATCATTATATACACAACAAGGATGGACTATTTCTACTTAGCACTTTGTTCTTGACAATAAGCTCAACCTAGTGGCTCAAATATTGAGAACAAATATAAAAACATGTAGATATTTTCTTGCATAAAAGATGAATAAAGATTACAATATCTAAAAACAACCGAATTAATATGAAATAACCTTCTCCACTAAACAAAGGCAAACCAGTATAGACAAAGGTCTATTTTCATGGGGATAAAAGTTTATTTAAGGAAAAAAAACAAGTTTGCAATGTAGGCAGGCTAGAAATTTAACAAATTCATTTAATTGTTTTAAATCATTTAATTGGAGTGGAGGTTGTTGTTGTACATCATGAAGTTCAAATTTATATGTTTTTATAACATGCTTGACATTATAAGTTATATATTTATTATGTCTTGTAGATTTATGTATATTGTTATTTCAAGTGTTATACATGCTATGTTTGGCATGCTCATTGTTGATAACATGCTGGGAATTATAAGTTATATTTGTTGTGTTTTACATGGTTATGTATAAAAGTAACTTAATAAGTGGAAAAATGGTCTCTTAGGGTTAGACATACATGTTGTCTGTTGGTGGCATTTACTCAAGGTGCCACTCATGGAAGGTGAGAAAGTGCTTGGAGGGTTTCCCCGAGGAAGTTTTCCATGGAAAAAAGTGGAAAAACTCACGCACTTTATTACAAGAATTATCCCCCAAAATCCAGTAGGAATTTTGTCGGAAGTCATAGTTCTTTGGAATGATGGGAGCTCCAACCATAGAAGTTCAGACCTAGGGGATTTGGCCCATTTTAAGATGACATAAATTGCTTGAATTTTCAAAAAATGAGTAGATTAAGGTGAAATTTTACCTCTTCGAAAAAAATGGAATCATTGGAAAGGTTGAGTTTGTCCACTTATTTACTCACTCCATTATGTATATTGTCACTCCATGTGTTTTATGTATACTATTGCTCAATGAAAAGAGTCTTTTGAATGCCAATGTTATTTTTATTGATTGTGTTGTTTCTTCAAACAAAGCTTATGTAATTATCTTTCATGATCTTAGATTCTCTATAGAGTTTTAGCTCAAAACTCATGATGCTCAAATTTAACATTCACATTGTATGGTGCCTTAAGATGTATGCAAGCTTACACTTCCATATTATAGTTCAATTTTAGGAGGTATAAAGGAAGATGACACTTGTGTACTAGTGGTTGGAGTTTTGGGGTGGTGCACCATGAGCAAGGAGCCCCTTTTTTATTCCTTTTCTTGTCTTGCTTGATCTTATAGGTCCAAGGTCCATTCTAGGCATCACGATGGCCATGTCATATGAGAGCACCAAGAGTGATGCCATAAGTGGCCTTCCCCATGTGCCCCTCAAAATCATAAGGTCTCAACATTATCGTTGGCTATCTTTGAGGGTGAGAACCCTCTCAAGCCCAACTAGGTAAACGTTGGTTGGGAGTATCATCATTGTAGGCCTAGAGTTGAGTATTGAAGATTGGGGCTCACCCCCAAAAGACAAATATGACTCTCCACCTAATACATGCATGATCCCTCTTGCTGCATGTTTGACAGAATTGCACCACATTAACATTACACACATTTTTGTTTGTTGCACTCCTCCCACATATTGGGCTATAGAATGTGCATCTCAATGCAATGATTTTCCATAACCTTTGGTATCATGATCTGTTTATATTACTTTTCTAGTTGAAAGTGCAATAGAAACCCCAACAATGTAAATTAGGACCTCATCAACTAGTTATTTCAATTTTAGAGTGTAAGATTGTGGATGAGGGTAGTGATTCAAAGTTGTTTCAAGGGATATTACAAATGACAATCTAAAAGGGATGTTAAATATAACCTTTTCTTGAATATGTGTTTTTTATTTTATTTGAATAAAGGGCCTTCTGATAAAATTATGTTAGTAAACAAGAATCATGGATGGACATAACCACTAGATCATGGACACATTTTTGAGTTTGTTTTGAGCATGGGCATGTCACAACTTATTGCTTGATGGCAACGGACCATCAAGATAAAATAGTGGAAGAATAAAAAACCCTCATGGGGGAACAACATGGTATCAAATCATGATTATGTGACATCAAATAATTTTATGGATGCACCCAAGCTTGCAACTTCTATCAAGGGATCTACCATTCTCTATGATAAGTGTGATATAAATATTGATATTGTTATGAATCAGGAATCAACCTCTCTTTTTCCAGTCTTCTTGCTTGAGTATGCCTCTGGGAAGGAGAAGAGGAGGCATGCATTAGGTACTCATACAAGGAAATGGAACCGATCCCTTTAAATTCATAGGATGATGTAAGACAATTAGTGTTGTTAGTTTCTCCTTTATTGTCCAATCAATATACTAACTATATTGATATAAGAAAGAAAAAATGGCAAAAAGGGGTAGGTCATCAACATGCTTGACCCAGTGAGGGGATTTAGAAGTAGGATGCCCCTATATAAATGTAGCGTCATTGGCATGTGGCCCCTAGAATGCAAAATCTGCAGTGAGTCATCTAGATATAGATAAACGATAAAAATTGAATATCTAATTGAAGATCTTTGCTTTGAATTTCATGGATAAAAAGTAGAATTTCATACCCTAAATATGGTGGATGAAATTGTAATTATTTATGATGATGATGCAATTATTATATATATGAGTACAAATAACGAGACATTATTGGTACACTTATATAACCTCTACATATTGATCAAATTGTGCCTTTACCACCAACATTCTTCATTGTTACAAACGACATAATAGCATTTAGAGTTTGAGAATCCTCTGTAATTTTATTAGGTTTTGTTTGTCAAGACATAGTCATATTTTATGACATCATCTTTTGTTATTAACTACATGGAGTATTTAATACTCAAATAATTTATTTTGACCCATTTTTGCACTGAGAGTATGGAGGTGCTCTACATCCCGGTATGTGGAAGATGTTGTCACATTATGTAACATTATGTTACTTTACATTACAACAACAAAAAAATTAAATAAAAAATAAATAAACGTTATGTTACATTACATGACAACAACAAAAAATGAAAAATAAATAAATACATATGTACATGAAAACATAAAAAATATTCAACCAGCGTAGATCCATCTTAAACCTGGATCTATGAAGCAGCTAGAGGGATCTCATTTTTTAAGGTGTAATTTTTTTTATCATTTAATATGAAGGAATTAATACTTGACATGGAATGAAATGATAAGAAAGAAATTATACCTTAAGAAATTGGATCCCTGTCGGTGCTTGATAGATCCATGTTTAAGATGAATTTACACTGGTTTACTCTAAGTTATCTTTTTTTAAAGATGAATTTGCACTGTTTTATTTTGAGTTATCTTTTTTAACTATCATTTATCATTTATTATTTTTTTATGAATTTTAATTTGGCATATGTTTATATGGGTAATTCAAATTTATGAGAAATTGGTCATTAGTGAATAACATTCATTAATTATTGACTTTTTTTTATGACAATTCATATGACACATGCTTATATGATGCAATTTAAGCTCATGAAAAATTGGTCATTATTGTCACGTCCCCACAACGTACCTTGAGATCGTGCACCTCTTGAGGGCGTGCGACACTATGACATTTCTCACTTGGTTGTTTGGCACCACCTAGGATACTTCATCCGGACTCCTCCTCCTCACCTAGAGCATACCCATACTCTGTTCTAGGCTACCGACGAGTCACACTCCTACTCTAGTGCAACTCTTGTATACTTCCTCCAAACGTAGACTTGTTGTCTCTTCATTTGTGCAGGTTCTACCTCTTCATTTCCGCAGACTTCACAAATTTTTATTCTTCCTCACACATGCCTCCAATATACTTGTGTTTCCAAACATCCCCAAAACCATCCCAAGAGAAACTCGTCTATCTCTATCCAACAAATCCACCTCAAGGAAGCACAAGTCCTCTGATGTGGAGTGACTTGGTTCCTTGAGGGAGCTTCCTCCCTTCATCTACCTCAGAACCACAAAGCTCTCTTGTTCTCCTTTACTTTCCAAACTTGCTTTCCTTGTTTGTGCGCCCTTGTTCTCTTATAGGATCTCCAAAGGTCACCATTGAGAATTTTTGTGTCCTTTGGGCGTGTCATGGCCCTTCGTGAACCCCAGTGTCCAAACGAATCGCCACACCCCTTTGTGGACTCGGTCGCCCAAACAAACCCATGCGCTTGTCAACCTTTATGCCCCTTGGGACTAGCGCGCCCATCTTTAGTGCACCCCTCATGTCGGTGTGCCCCATATGTCGAACCGACCCATCCTATTGGGTGCACACACCCCTTAGGTGAGTTAGGATAAATCTCATAAGTGTTCCCCCCATGCCTTAGTCGAGTCATCTATTTGGTGGAGTGCCTAAGTCTTTCCCTCAACCCTTCATCAAATCATTCATTGTTTGAATTACATCGCAAGGCACCTTGGGCGGAGTTACCCCTTGGCACATTGTGTGTCCAAGGAACCCCAACTCTCCCCTATATGAAGACATTTATCTCCTCATTCACATTGAGCGTCCTTCCTGCCCAATTCAGACTATGGTGGAAGTGCATGCACCCGAGGCCTTACATCCTCCCCCACCTCAATTCGTTATCATCCTCGACAACATCCACAAAATTTGTAGTCTCCAAGTCTCTTGCCAACTTGTGCCTCCATTGCAACTAAGTCTACTGGAAAGCCCAAGTTTCCTGCCAATTGGAAACCC